>CACVKI010146214.1:0-62725 GCA_902732785.1 Trichogramma evanescens | reverse complement strand
CACGAATTCGTTTTTGTACACGCTCATCGTTTCTCGCACTGATTCACGAAAAGCACTTACTTCGGTTAACTTCCGATCTTTCGGAACTGTTCACGCTGCGGCATCGCAATGTGTACTGACCATATGCATGTATACTCGTCTATGATCCATTGACTGTGTGCGCAACCCGTGGCGCCTCCACCCGACTGGAAATACAACGCCGGCGCAGTTACGAGCTGTGTGAAGCTGGCCTTTTTTTTTAAATTTGATCGATATAATATTAGTATGGATAAATAGGGAACGAAAACCTTGTCCCTATGCGGCCGGATAAAAAACTGCTGCCCTCATTGTTTATTGTTAAGAGCCGATAAACAATTTGTGTCAGTTGCACATTCATCATCGTTTTATTTTACATCTAGTTATCCGATTTAGATGCATTTTTTTAAAACAAATCCTTGTAAACTGCTCCGATATTAGGATTGAACAGATTCCAAATATAATGTGAATTAATTTAAAACCAAAAACGTAGAGATTCATGGAATATAAATAAAGTTAGAACTCAAAATGAAAAGTTGTGTTAGTGTTCAAAATGAAATGAAAAGCGGCGGTCTGGAACCAGTGTAACTTTTGAACAAAGACACATAGCGTAAAGTTAGGCAAGGGAATCTTTTACAAAATTCTGGGAATCTCTAAGTTTTTTTTTGAGTTCTGTATACAAAAATGAAAACGAAATTTAAACTGTAAAAATGAAATATGAATTTTTCCTTCAATATTTTCGTTTATAAACATAAGAATTTTTATGCTTTTATTCGGTATTATTAAAGCAGAGCAGTAAAGCTTTGATTTAAGGGTAAAAACGTAAAGATTCACCGCATATTGCTTCCTCATTGAGGAAGTTCTGTGATAGGCTTGAAAATGAGATTTGGAACCAGTGTAACTTTTGAACGGAGACACGTAGCGAGAAGTTGTTTGGCTTGTTTTGAAGGGTTTGTGTGTCGTAAGAAGCGTCAAAAACTTATTTTAGGATCCACCACGTAGTTAAAAAGTTATGCTTTATTGTATCGTGTTGTAAATTGGTTTTTTTTGGAAAAACATTTTTTTTTATAAAAAAAATACGAATTTTTCCTTCAATAACCAAACCCTTTCATTAATATAATTTTTTATGAGGAAGCTCTTTGCCAATAAATTGGCAGCGGTTTTTTTCAGTGTGAATAAGACTTAAAGAAGTTTTGTAGATCATTTGCAGTACCTTAAGTACAAAATTATCGTTATTAATAACCTTTAAATAAAATTGAACGATTATATTTTATAACTTACCTATTTCCGTGCGCAAACATAACGATGTTCGATGCTGCGATTTAATTATATTCAAAATATAATGCCTCCACGTGACTATTCTGATTTGTATTCGATAGACTTTATCAACCAAGTGCACGTATGTCCGATGATTATCGCAAGTCGAGTCAAGTTAAAACGCTACTATAATTTTTATGTTCGTACTTTAAAAAATCAGTAAAAGTACGTAGAAATTTCAATATGCTTGCCTGAATTTAGAATACACGACGATTTTGTATTTTTCAAGTATTTTGCATTATTTTCAATGCAAGTATTGTAATTCAATTTCATAAAATATGCAGTGATTTTAAAGTACTAGTGCATTAATTTTCATATTGGTACTTTATTTTTCATGTAAAAATTATTGTTTTTTTTTTTGTTAATCGTTGTAACTTTAAAGTAAATATCACTTGAAAGGTCATTATGGCAAAGTACTTGAAATTTAAAATTATTTTTTACAGTGTACACATAAGCTCCGATCTATCTGTTATTCTGTTATTGTACGTAAGAGCGAAAATTTATTCAAATTATAAAATATGTTTCATCGAATCGTCGGTCGGATTTTATATAATATATATATACAAATTATAAAGATTGTTTATCAACTGTCAAAATACACGTAAATACGTACAACGAAAAAAAGTATGTACACACGAAAGCTCTTACGATCGTCATCCCCTCGCACACTATCGTTGTTATCCTCGTAACAAAGTCAAAAATCACTTAAAATCATTAAAGTCGAGTCGTCGACCTCGTCTCCTCGAGCAGCGGGTAAGCCTTGTCCGGGGCACAGATCCAGCAGCGACATCGACTGGCTGATCATCGTCCTTCATGGCTCTCTTGATCTCCTCGAGAATGGCCGAGTCCTGGAGGGCGCCGTTAGTTCTCTTCCTCATTTGAGTCCGAATCCGAATCAGAGATTCGGTTCAGGATATCGCCTATTCGATCTAACAACCTCGTGAGATTTCTCTTCAGACGCTTACTTGATCTTGTCCATCTTGTCCCTCGATACATTTCAGTTAATGTATTTAGATCAGAAGATGCAAGATCATGAAGATTTTTTAAACGTATTTTAATTTCTTCGCGTACCATTATAAAAAGTGTAGTACTTGTATTAATACGAAAATTGTTAAATGATCAAAGCTGATCTTGAACTATATACTGCTGAATCAAGTATGAATCAGTCAAATTTATTCGCCTTAGCTATAGTGGGCCTTTAGCCTAGCTAACAGTAATTAAAGCGGTTGAAGACTATTCGCAATTTTTGGAAACAATCGAATCATCGCTTTTAGGGAATTTAAAATACACTCAACAATTTTAACACAATTGCAATAGAAAAATCACCAAATACGAGTCAATCGATGGTTAATGTATTTTAATACATTTCAAATCTGGTCGTTGTATGGTTACTCGAACGAAGCGTCGATGTCGGAAAAATTATTGTCATTCATCCACGCATATATATACATTTATATAAGGAGCTCCATCAACTTTGAAATTATTGACCAGCTGTGCCGCGCGAAGCTTCTGCTTTGTTTTGAATGTATCAAACTCGAGATGTTGTGACAAGCTCCAAGATCCCTAGACTCGATCCAGCTCGCTCAGTCGTGTCCCACATGTATATCGATAAATATACAAAGTGAGAGTGAGTGAGTGTGTACCCACGAAACGCAAGTCGCGCTCGACAAATAACAACAATCAATAATAGCAACAAAATTACGCCTCGCGTTGAAAAAAAAAAAAAATAAAAAATCCCTACACGGTGCGACGACGACGACAATCATGGCTGCGGGTGGCTTCACGAGGACCGACAATCCCTTCCCGTTGGACGACGACGTATCCTTCTTGGTGGTAAGCAGGCTGCGCTGCGACGTGGCGATGCCCCGCGACGACAGCGAGCGCGACATCGTCGTGCAGCGCGTCGCGATGCTCGCCGTCGTCGAGCTCTACCTCAGGAATCCCTACGAGGACAAGTTCAAGGATCTGTTCCAGGCCGCGGGCTGGGAGCTGTTTCTACGTTATCGACAGCTGAATCACGTGCCCGTGGACGGCGCCGGGAGGACCTTCATCTATCGCACGACTCGCTGCCCGGCGGGCCTCGACAGGACACTACTGAAAGACTTCGATTTCGAGACGGAGCACAGCTGCACGCTCGACGTGATGGGCCAGGACTACAAGATCCGGTACCACACGGCCGTGCACTTTTACTGCGACGCGGACAGCCGGATGCGGGACCAGTTCTTCACCGTATACGGCGAGAAGACGCGCACGGCGCTGAGGCCCATCGACGTGTTCAAGACCGTGTTCAATCAGCTGGCCGAGGCTGCGGCCAAGTTGACGGGGCGCAACGACGAGGACATCGCGAAATTGCTCGAGACTTATGAGAAGAAATTCCCATGTGAGTTTTTGGATTTTTTTGTTTTTACTCATCGTGGAGGCTGTTTGCATAACTGAGCTTTTCTTTATAGATCTGTACATGTAATGACAGATACAGATGATTCTGGATCGATTAAAAATACACAAGTGCGTTAATAATCATGTCAATTCCGAGTGACAAACGCATCCCACAACTCCATTGTATACATTGATCAATACGAATGTATGATATATTTCGGTCGGATCGTTATTATAATTATGTGATTGTGATCGTGTGCAAAAAAACAATGACCGAAAAAAGCCATATTTATGTGTAAATATTAGTTGACAAAATTTAGCAACTGAATTATTTAATTTAGAAAAAAAAGTATTTTTTTTTTACAAATAACGGCTAACGAATAGAGGAGAAAGACACGCACGAATGAGGAATGTCAATTTTATTGTGCATAATAAAATATAATATTAACTGCTTTCAACATAAGGAAATCTTTTTTTTTTATTATAATGATGATATAATACAATTTTCAAGTCAGTGTTTACTTTTGTTTTTGTGCAGAACGAATTTAAAATTATGTATACGTCGAAGGTGTACATTGGACTGTAACGAAGTTGACTTACGAAATCGTGATTGTTGAGATAATTAGATACTAAAAGAAAGCTCATTTTTCATGATTTTTATCCAGCTATTCAACGCCATATTGATGAAATACTTATGAAGCAAATTGAATAAACAAATAATTTAATGACGCCGTCTACGCGACTGCTGGATACGAAGTGCACACACGCGACGACTCTCGCTTTTCTCAAAAGCTCGCGCACAAGTGCACTTCTTTTCTCTTTCGTCTTCCCAAAAGCACGTATATATCTTTTTTCCGCGCGGTTTCGAGGAGTCGGTGTGGTCACGTTTTCCGCCGCGCTCTCTTCTCTTTTCTTTTTGCACTCGACCGCCGACGCCGCCGCCGACGCCGAGCTTGCACGCGAAAACAAAAAGCGTCTCGAGTTAAGCTTTTATATATCAAGTTACGACCACGAGATTCTCCCGCGAAGTATCGTTCTTCTTTATGTACACGAATAATAACTCGCATTATCGTGAGCTTTTTTTTTGGCGAGCGTGTGTGCGTGTTTAGCGTCGAGAGGATTAGAGCTTTCGCGCGCGCGAAAAAATCCGCGAGCTTCAATTTAACCGGGCGATTCTTCTCCCTGGGTTTTTTTTTACTGGTAACTAATTGGCGTGAAATTAAACTCGAATTAACATAAATTATTGTTTAATTAGATGATCGTTAAACGGTCGTTCGAATTTTCCACGGCTTTTCGAGCAAGTTAAATTGCTCGAATAAAATTTAGGTTGTAGTACCGGTTGTTGCCTTTTTACTCGGTTCTTATATTAATCAAAGTCGATTTAAACATTCGATTTTGTTTCAAGAATTTTCGGAAATTATGACTAAATCAATTTCATTTTTACTTAGAGACCTTCATTCTGAAATCTTCTGTGTACCAATTCGTTAGCTTGCAGCAGAGTATTTATTTTACCAGCGCTGCTTTATAAAAGACGTAGTTGAAATATATAAGGGTGAGCAGAAAAAGTTGCGGGAAACAAAAAAGTTAAATAATAGAGCACGTCTCAAATCATCTTGGAAGAAAATTTTGGAGAGGAAAAATGGTCAATTAAATCAATGTATAAAATAATACAACCAAGTTTTTGATAATATTCATATGATCCTTTTACTCGTAAAAATGTATGAATATTTTTGTACGATCAGAAAATTGCTCAGCCTCATGTGCCGGTATTAAATGTTCATAATTTAAAATTACCACTCAAATCATTTGTTCCCATGAAGGACTACAATAAGATTAGGGTGTATTCAATAAAGTATGATTTGCGTGATATATTTGCTGTAAAAAAATTTATTTGATGTATTTATAATTGTAACTTAACGTATAATATTTACTATATCACAATCATTGCACCGTTGGTACATCTTCATTTTCTAATTATTACTCTTATTAATTTGACGAATAGCCGTTCTAGCGGGTTTACGCCTGGAACTCTCTTGTCTCACTGAGTACAGGTAAGTTG
Source organism: Trichogramma evanescens (assembly GCA_902732785.1). NCBI lineage: Eukaryota > Metazoa > Arthropoda > Insecta > Hymenoptera > Trichogrammatidae > Trichogramma > Trichogramma evanescens. The sequence continues at coordinate 56,958 of CACVKI010146214.1, read as the reverse complement.
ACAACTGAAAACAAAAAAAAAATCAAAACAACAGCATGTGAATAATAGGTATGTTGTATAAGCCACGAGCATTCCTTCATCCCTTCAACCACGCCTAAAATTTCCCGCCTTACCCTAAACAAAACAAAAAAAAAGAGATAATCTCTTCGGAAAGTTTTCCTCCTTCGTCGTCGTCTTTCGCGCGAAACACGAGCATATTAAAAAATTTCGAGCTGCACACGGTGGATGAAAACTAACAAAAAAAAAGACGACAAAACGAAACAAAGCTTTGTAACGCTCGGCTAATTTTACCAGCTGACGGCTGCGCGCGTTGTTTCTCAAAAGAGAGAGAGCAGAAAAAAAAAGAAAGAAAGAAAGAAAAAATCCAGCTGTCTTATAACTGTCGGGAGGGATGCTGACTTTTCTTTCGGAACTTCGAGCGAGGAAAAAAAAGGCCGAGAGTTAAAATCAAGAGAGGACGAAGGGCGAAGGGTGAAAAAAAATTGTCGGTTTCTTCAATTTTCCCAATTAGAACGATTATATTCCTCGAGAGAACAACGATATAACTTTACCGCGTGAAAGAGAGTCGAGTGGACTTTGGTAATTGTTGATACATATTATTTTAATGCGCGTCGAGCTTTCATTGTTCTCTTAATTCTTCGTTCTTCTTTTTTTATTCAACTCTAATTCAATCGACTTAAAAGTTGTGCTTTATACGCGGTAAAATATTTTTATGTTCCGAGAAATTCACCGTTGATCAAGCGGCAACAAAGTTTTGTCGGTGGTTAATCAGCGCAGAGACGACAATTGTGGTTTTTTTCTGCAATCACAGAATAGCGGTCGAACCAAAACCGATATCGATGCTAATAATGACACACATACGGATCTTTTTTATCGTACACACGCGCGAAATCGAAATTTTTCAACGATAATAAAAGATAGAACGACACACGTGGCTGCGATAATAAAAAATAAAAAGTCGATAGTAAGGGAGACACGATTTTATACTGTAATTAATATTATTGATGTTTTACTTTCGTTGCACGATCGAGGAAAGGTGCTTTCGCGAGATTTGGTAACTTTTGCCTATCCTATTGTTTCACACTCTATTTCGAGACAAAAAAGTCTAAACTGCCAAAATTTGGCATATCGTCGCTTTAAACGCGCGAAGCTTCGGTATACGTAGCAGAGACGTCGCCACCGTCCAAAGTAGCGCCAGTTAAAGAGAGAGAGCCAGCAAATATCTAACGATCAACGCGACGACGATCAGCGTTACATACAGCAGCAGCACATTACGCACGAAACAACACACACATTGACATATCTGACACATGCATACACATATGTACACAAACGCACCGACACACGTACGAATAATAAATCAGCCCATTCAGCTCGCGCGCGGAGCGGAGCAGCTATAGCACGGAGCGCGCCCGAGAGAGTTGTACGTTGTGTACAGGTGACGACGACGTTTGTAAGGCTGCGGCGCGGTTGGTTGATTATTTTTTTTATCTCTGTTCTCGTCAATTGATGTACACGATTCGGCGGCTCTCTCGGACACACGCACGAAATAATTAAAAAAGAGGAGTTATTTTTTTGGGTGTGTGTGTGTGTGCTTCAGCAGCGCCCGCAGAAAAGTGGCCCAAAACTTTCTCTCCGTAATACTACATACATCCATACTGCATGCGTGTGTGTGTATAAGCGCGCGGGACAGACAATTGCAACTTGCAACGCTCTCTCTTACATCAGTATATAGGATAATTCGCGTGTGGTGCGTGGTGTGCAGTGTTGCTTTGATACAACACATTAGGTGAGTGTGCAGAGCATCTTGTTTACTACGAGCAGTGAACTTGGCTCGATCGAGGCTCGCGCGATTTATTATATCTATATGCGATGTCTGCCCTGTATCTCTCTCTCCTGCGCTAGCACGAGGTTTTCTGCGATAATCGACAGCTCGTCTCGTCGTCGTATTCTGCTTGCGTGTAACGCGAAACAGCCACGCCAAGTGCGTATAATATAACACAGAGTCAATCAGTCCGTGGGTGCACTGAAAGAGAGAGAGAGCTAGGCTAGGCATTGTATTAATCGCTGCGCCTACTCAACGACATATTGACAATCGTCTTATTATTATATCTGTATATAGTTTCGTTTCTTCGTTGACCCCTGTGTCACCACTCGGCATTCACCATTGAGACCCAAGGCGAAACACTGCAGCAGCAGCAGCAGCAGGGCCCGAGCTCATCGACGTCGTCGTCTCGACGTCGTAGACGCAGGTCCACACCCGCTGCCAGCGAGATGGCCGTCGACGATCCCACGGCCACGGTGATCGACCTGTCCAGCACGGCCGATGCCACCACCACCATAGGCGGTGGTATCAAGAATAACCCGTCGCCCACGATGGCCGGGTCGACGACTTCGCTGCCAGCCCAGGTCGATCAAGCTGCCTCCGCGCCCGCTGCTGCCACATTCGCCGCCGCCGCCGACTTGGACAACACGTGCAAACCCACCGAGCCCAAGATGCTCAAACCAGAACAGTAAGAGTCTCTATACACCCTTTTTTAAATGCCTTGTGTATCCTCGTTGTCTTTGTTCCAAACTCCTGTTATCTGTCTTTTTTAACTTGTTTTTTTTTTTTTTTTCATACTCGGCAGTTCTCTGTGTGTGTGTGTGTGTGTGTGACTGAATTAATCTTTGTGATCAACTGAGTCACCATCACTGTCCTTTGCATGTGCATATTAAGACTACTCTAATGCAAAGCTACTATTATTACTGCCCTTTATTCTGCTTTCTCTACTTTTACTTACTCTATTTTTGGCTCTTGCAAGCTGTGCCCGAATGTGTTCTATTAACATTCTGCTCTCACGTTCCAGTTCTTCATTAATCTGTCAATTAATGGATACTGTTTTCCTCTGAATCTATCGTTCAATGCCATGATTATTATTATTACTCTTTACAAACTTACTCTGTCAAAATAATATAATGCTTATGCCAATGTAAGTTTTTTGATTCACAAAAGTAAATAAGTTTTTTTTGATAATTTTAACAATGCTTTGTATTCGAGTAATCTATTTAATGCTTTTTTTTTTTTGTTTTGTTATTCTGAAGTCCGTTGCAAAACTCAGAATATACATTCGAACCAATCGATTCACATGATTATAAATTCAGGTTAGCTGAAATCAAAAAAGAAGAAGCTAACAGGCTCTACAGTGCTAAACAATATAAGCAAGCTCTGGTTGTCTACAATGAGGTTATCGGTAAGAATCAATGGTACATAATTATAAAAATATCTATTTAATTATTGTAACCAAGCTTAATTATTTTTCAGATATGTGTCCTGATGTTGCTAGATATTACAGTAATAGATGCGCTTGCTTTATGATGATGTCACAATACCGAGATGCTCTGAAAGATGCTAAAAGATGTCTTGAGCTAGATCCCAATTTTGCAAAAGCCTACAATCGCCTGATAAAATGTTCACTACTTACAGGAGATGCTACAGAAGCTGAAGCTGCAATAGCGAAGTTAGAAAAAATTCAACCCAACAGCAGCAGCTCTATAGCTGAAGAATTGCAAAATCTGGCCAAACTGAAAAGATATTTGACTGAAGCTGACGCTGCCTATACTTCCAAAGATTATCGCAAAGTAAACACAACATCATTTACTCAAATGGCTAGATAAAAAGCTATCATATTAATGATGTATGATGCATGTAATTATTTTGATTTTTAGGTTGTGTATTGCATGGATCGATGTGCAGAAGTAAGCCCATTTTGCTCCACATTCAAAGTTAAAAAAGCTGAAAGTTTAATGTACTTGGAAAGATATTCTGAAGCTGAAATGGCTGCAAAGTATGAAAATTATATATTGATGTAAAAAATACAGCCAAAAATGTGTTGATAACCAAATGAAATTTATATTTTCAGTGATGTACTTCATACAGATAAACAAAATGTTGAAGCGATTTATATCAGAGGTACTTGTTTATACTATCAAGATAACATAGATAGTGCCTTAAAACATTTCCAACAAGTCTTTCGTCTTGCTCCTGATCACAAAAAAGCTTTGGAAACTTATAAAGTGAGTTATCAAAAATCATTATTGATAATGACAGCATAAAACAAAATAATCTAATTTTGCAGAAACTCAAAACGATAAAAAAATTGAAAAACGACGGAAATTATGTCTTCAGAAGCGAGGGATACCTAGACGCCTACAAAATTTATGAGCAAGCATTATTGGTTGATCCAGCCAATAAAAAAGTTAATGCAAAACTGTATTTTAATAAGGCAACAGCAGCAGCTAAGGTAACTGAAAAATACTATGCACGATTGAAAAATTGTTTTATACTAACGTAAATTGAATTTTATAAAATACGCATTTTTCGATTTTCTTTTAGATGCAAGATTACAGAGATGCGATTGTTCAGTGCACTGAAGCTTTAAAATTAGACGATAAATACTTGAAAGCACTTCTTAGAAGAGCGTTTTCTTACATGATTCTCCAAGAGTATGAAGAAGCTGTTAGAGATTATGAAAGAGCATTAAAATTAGACAAGAGCAGAGGTAAATGATAGATTTTAATAACTTCAAATCTTATTCATTAAAAAAATGTTGGCCCAACTGATATATGTTGATTTCTTTCAGAAAACAAACGTTTACTGATGGACGCACAGAAAGCACTGAAAAAGTCGAAAAGAAAAGACTACTACAAAATTCTAGGAATTGAAAAAAATGCCAGCACAGAAGACATTAAAAAAGCTTACAGAAAAAGGGCCATGGTTCATCATCCAGGTACTTGATAGAAGTTTTGCTAAATTTTACATAACATATTTCAACATCTTTATTATCTTTATAGATCGTCATTCCAATGCTAGCGATGCCGAGAAAAAAGAACAAGAGAAAAAGTTCAAGGAAGTGGGCGAAGCTTATGGAATTTTATCGGACCCTAAGAAACGTTCCAGATATGATAATGGTCATGATTTAGAAGATACTGATTTCAATTTCCAAGGTAAAATGAATCTTTTATGCTTTATATAATTCTAACTATGTAAACTTTTTCTTACTTTTATTTTTTAAATCTTTTTAGATATGGATATGGAATCTAGATTTCAATCGTTCTTCGAAAACCCATTCGCCAATGACTGTGGAAGAGGTGGTTTTCGGTTCGAATACCTCTAAAAATTTTTTAAACTTTGTAGATTTTATTAATGCAAAACCTTGACATGTATATTAGCTATATATCAATAACTATAAAACCTTAGGTAATATTACTTTGTTGCAAATCTTGCATTGTTCAATCTTTAAAAGATATGAAGTTTCAAAAACCATTTTTGTAAATTTAAGTTTTTATGAGATATTATAGAGGTATCTTGAACAGCTAAAAATGAATGGGTTAATTTTGCAAGTACTGAATTATAAATAAATTAATGCCAGTCTAGAAAATTTGTAAACTTAATTTAATGCGAAAATGGTCACATTCTTGTATACAACTTGAACTTTTCGCCGAGAAATACACATGTAAAGTTGAAATTTAGTTGACTCAATCAATTATATGTATTCAAATTGAATTCAACATTATTTTTGTTTTTGACTTATTTTTAATGATCAATAGTTGAATTTTTTAGTTATTAATATTTTTTATTCTAAGAAAGAAATAATCATTCGTTTCAATCATTTCATGTTTGTAAAAGGCATTATATCCGAAGGCTTATTGATTTCTTGAATGTTATAGATATTTTTGATTATTAAGAATTTGAAAACTTTAGAAATTGCTAAATAAATAAGAAATTTTTTCTTAAAAATTCTTATTAATATTAATCCTTTTTTCATTTTATGAGTTGAAATTGGATCTCGCTAGATGTCCTTCATTTCCAATGGGTGGATTAAGCAAAAAATATACAATAAAGATTAAGATAAAAACATCATTAGACGATAGAAACTGAAAATTCTTTTAAAAAAATAGGCATAACATCCTTTTTCATCACTGCGTGCGGGAAGTGAGATTTCCCGCACGCTGCGGCGTGCGGTAATGTATAAAATTGGACTTCCCGCATCTTGTGATGAAAAATACTATACGCAACTGGGGCGGCTGTGCATCTTGAACTCGTGTCCTTGCAACCCTCGCTACGCTCAGGTCGCAAACGGCCACTCGTCCCAGATACACAATCCGCCGCCCCAGTTGCGTAATGTACTATTTCAAAACTCCATTTTTAACTACTATTTTCAGTTCATTATAATACTTTAAAGCATTGCATAGTATTTGATACATGCAAGCTACCTGTCATAGAATTAAAGTCACTGTCACTTTACTGATTTGCCTGGAGGAAGAACGTGAAAAATTTGAATTCATTTTATGTTCGGTTTTGTAATTTAATTCAATTTTACACATTAAAAACTCATCGATAGTGTATGTACATACTTATTAATGCTATGCGAAGCGAAGTCGTCTTCCTTTCAGCTTAGCGTTTTTTATCGTTTTTTGTGTCAACGGTTTCGGAAAAACGGGTTGACCGATCGTTTTGAAAATTTCGGTGGTTGTTGAGGCTATGCGAATGAATTTTCAATGATTTTATCTGAAGGTCTGAAGCACTCAAAAAATCTGAAAAAATTCAAGGTTGTTGGGATCGTTGAAAAGTATTTTTCTGAATTTTTTCAGATTTTTTAATTACTTCAGGCCTTCAGAATAAATATAGATCGAAAATGAACGTTTATAGGGGAGAAGGGGGGTAGGAGGTAGGAGGGGGGGGGGGGTCTAAAATTTTGCTTTTGGGACCGTTTTACCATGTACTACAACATACCAAAAGCGCGTCGAAATCGGTGACATACGTGCGCACGATTATTTAAAAAATTCTGAGCCTTACCCATATATTCCCCATATATAGGATCATCTATGAGTATATGACTAGTAGTCATTGACTACTTACTATAATCTTAATTCTGTACGTCGTTAAAAAATATAAATCTTGGAGAAATGATCGCCAAGAAATAATCATCTGTTACAATGATTATGTAAAGCATAATATTCGAAAACTTACTGATTTCTTGATTTTTTTTTTTAACTAATAAGAATTATATTTAAAATAGTAGAAATGGGCTAATTAAATAAGAAAATTTTTCTTAAGAATTATGATTTTATTAGAAACCTTTATTCAAGTAAAAAGGTCGACGATTAGAAGAATTGAGACTTTACCTTCACTGGAGTTGATTCCAAAAAGTAGCCGAAAGCTGAGCTGCATAATGTACCAGTTATTATGTCATATCAATCATGAACGGGATCTCGGGAATCATAAAGAAAATTTATAAACACATCATTGTTCATTACTGACGTAACTTTATTGATAATTTTTTGCAGAACATCAAAAAGTATATAATATATTGTAAATATGTATATATACACATATGGGACAAAAATCATGAACAGTTCCATCATCAAAAGATCCGTAGCTCAACGATGGGCACACGATACACGCACCTGTTTAAAAATTATCTTTTCCTCGCATCATCATCATCATCACTCATCAATGTATACCTCTCTCAGTTCTCAATACGTATTAAACACACAGACTTGCTCGGCTCTCGACTTCTACAAACGATTTTCTACGAGTGTAACAATTATCGTTTCGATCGTATAAAATTTTTTTATTTTTGTTTTGTTTTGTTTTTTTTACATATTATTAGGATGCTATTTATAAGCAGTCGTTTTTTCATTCACCATTATTATTTTTATTTTTTTATTTCTTTTATTCATTGATCACAGTGGCAGTCTGTACGATAATGCATTTCCTCGATAAATCTGTATTATAACCATCGATCGTAAGTTGCGTGTACGGTTCGGGGTTGTGTGCGTGCCTATTATTACGAGCAACATATACTCGATAACGTGTGTTGCACATGTGTTTTGCAAGTTTTGCATCGTGTTCGTGGAAAATGTATCATGTCGTTCAGGTAGTTTTTAATGTATCATTTACTTTTTTCTTTTTTTTTTTTAATTGCTCTCCGTCGAGATCAGAAGAGAGAAGGAATAGTCGATTCCCGTAGGTATTATTTATTTATTTATTATTCTTTTATTTTTATTTTCTCGCTGCACAATGCATATTATTAGATCGAACCCGCATCTTCATCGACTTCAAACCTATTTACATAAATTATTCGTTTCCTCTCACAAATACAATTTTTTCCCTCATTGTACACAATAATATATGGCAAGAATCTTTTGACTTGTTCAATAGCAGTCTTATAGTTTGCCCCCTTTATTTATTTGTTTTTTTTCACACTTTTCGATGCAGCGACACGCGAATGTCGATCGAAGATGTAAATTAGAAAAAGATACACATATTTTTTTTTTATTATTTTGTTCCATACATTCCATGAAATTTATTCAGTTTGTCTCCCTTCATCAGTGATGTCAATCATAAATTCACCCGTAAAAACCATTCGCTTTATCCACGCGACCCGTTCAGGTATATCATTTCTTCGTTATAATTATAATTAACATTATTTACTTTATTATTATAATTAATTATTATTTATTTACACATTTGATCGATTTTCATGATCGCTTCCAAATCGTAGTTTCATATATATGAGTCTATCTAAGGCATCTTGTTCTATATACTTGTTCGTAACCCAAGTTTTTATACAAGTAAATTTATTTTATATGACAATAAAGGATATCACGCCTTTAGTCGCTCTATTTTTCTTTTTTACTCATTACTCGTCACACGTACACAGTTTTCACGCTTCATCATTTTTTCTCAATTATCAAGTCATTGTCGTTCTTGCAACTAAATAAATACATACGTATACTATTAAAGACGATGAGGAAGCGACCGATGTAAATTGCGTAAATGATCTCTTTGACTATTTTTGTTTCTTTTTTTGTCGCATAATAGCAATTGTTAAAATTGTGAAAATACGTAGCACGTTTGTTTATTTTTATTTTTTACAGAAAAGACTTGGAAACTGCCTTTTATCAATCATTCCAACATCTATGAATTCTCTCTGTTTCTTTTTTCCCTTTCTCTCTTTCTTTTTCTCTCGTTTTAAGGATATTTGAGCGAGTCACATATTATATAGGCTTTTTTTCTTTCTCTCATTATACTGTTACAGTAGAGCATTGACATCGTTATAAATGACATTCGTTAAATGCATCTCGTTCTAATTATGTTTCATTTTTTGCCATGTACCCAATCACACTTGGCTACGATCAACAATCAAAAACTGAATATATAATATAGGACGCATCATCCAGTAGAAAAAACATGCGGTTGTAACTGCACTCGGTTTATACATCGCAATCGTTCAATATCTCGTTTTCACATTACTATACAATGTTTCGCGTACGTATTCATTTTACTCGAGGATTTGACATTTATTAAATTAATCGTAATTCCATAAAGACTAGCAAGGTTTCGAAACACCGAAATTAATGTACGATCAATATCTCTAAAGTAGTTCCGTTCAAGTGAGTTGCTCACATAATTCAAATCATATAGGGGTTGTTGTTCGTATGTAAACGGTGAAAGAGATTTAGTGAATTGAGTATTGTTATGAAAAAAGCGTCAGTTTTCATCACTTTGACGCTATCGAGGTATAACGCGCTGCGTTAAACACATTTTTCGATTATTTTTTTGATTTTCATCGTTCTCACAAAAAGTAGGGGTGTCGTGATCTCCACTGACATGGCTTTCATTCATACACCGTAGCAGTTTAGGAGCTTTTGGATGTTTTTTTTATTTTCTTTGCTCGACACCAGAATCATCGGAATCATTCGTGTTTAAAAAGTTTGCAAGAATATATACAAACTTCGGGTATGAAAATAACAAGATGTCGTTGTTACTTTTATTTTGAAAATTACATTTTTTTTATTCGAGGGTAAATCTATGATATACCGGGTATATCAGGCTGACTGAGCTTCCATGGAAAGACACATGCGTAACACATCGTTATGAAATACAACACTCACACTTCATTAGTTATCCATATTATTTGTCTAATAAGGATTCCATTTTTCAGAATTACACAAATATAATTGTCATCAGAGGACGAAGTGACGTAACTAAAAAATTAAAATTTTTTAAAATGTTGATAGGTGGTTATTTATTTTTTAAAAAAAGTGAAATATTATTGAGTTCAAGTCTCATAATAAAAAGTGAAATAAAAACTGTCGCGTGTACAATGTCACGATGAACTGGTCGAAGACGTAACTTCGATGTAATGAAATCAATATAAATTTGTTGCGAGTACTAAATTTTTAGCGTTATTCAAATGTACCATATGACACATATACATACATGTATACATTTTGATGCGTGATTTAATGAAACTCATATTTATCTATCGTTTTTATCTAAACGTTGAAGACTACATTTATATCATTCTCTAGATATACATATACTTCTTATTCTAATAAGGATTACACTCTTCACTTTTAACTGCTCAACTCCATTTTTTCAACTTTCACTTCGTCCATCATCCCTTTCATACTTACGCTTTATATAATATTTGTGTTCAGTAAAAAAACACTTCACTCCATACGTTTAGTCAGTTTTCTTAAATTTAGCAAACAAAAAACATTCTCTCTCTTTGTTTTCAATTTTTTATCTCTCATAGCATCATATTTATAATTTTATTCAATTTATCGTAAATATTTTTATCATAAAACAATTATTCATCAGCAAATCATAATTCACTCAAAACCACTTGCAGTCGACCAACATAACCATATTTATTCTATCTTTCCTTATTACAGCGATTAATTACAAATAATTACTATATTCCACAAAAACGGCGCATATCATATAAATATATATTTATTTATTTTATCAAACACACTGTTATCTAATATAAACTTTCGGGCAAAAACAAAATTACACGCAGAGTTTATTTCAAACATATCAATATTTCATCTACAGATTCTCTCTTATACACTTTAAAGCAACCAAATATTATTTTATCAAAAACATTACCGTGCACCAATTTCAATGCGATCAAATATTTCATGATGAATTTGTTCTTTGAGTCGTCTATTACTGTCGTTAATCATTTTTATTATCATTATTATCATTCACATTACTCTAATTTACGGTAGAGTAATAATAATAATTCATTTATAGTGAGAAATAATTTTTGTTCTACAGATAAAAATTAATTTTTACAATTTTTAAGGAAAACTGATTTCACAGCGCTCGCATATGGTTTTATACAGTAATAAGCCTACGATAAATTTTTCATTTTCTATCTTGTCGTTCACCTCGACGTTCTCTAATCAATTTTATTACTTTATCAAGAAAAATCAATTTAAAAATTTTTTTCGTTAAATTTCCTATAAAACAGAACTGCAACTTTGCTTAAAATTTACGTATCAATCGTGGGATATTTTTGATACACTTGATGGAAGTAAGATAATTCTTGAAAAAGATAACATTACCGAATTGAAGTTTAGATTGATGTTATTTCTTTACATTTAACAATTCAGAGAGAGAGAGAGAGAAAGTGTAAATTATAGTTATAATAATTTCCGTTTGTCCACAATGTACAACTTATGACCCAAAAATTGGGATGTAACATAATATAAATATTGCTGTTAAAATTATTCTTAGTAACAGAGACGCAATCCTCTCTAGCCTTCAGCAACATATTTGACATGTTCAAGTAATACATAAATGTAGTCTTAAATATAGTTATATTCGGGACTTGTAAAAATGAGCTTTTTACAATAATCGAATCAGAATATTTGCGCACCGATGAAGAAAATGAAACTCATACATAAAAGCTCTAACGTTCGTTCACTTTCAACCTTGAAACATGAATATGACAACTAGAGTAAGTTGAATTTTTTATTGCGTACAGGTTATTGTAAAAAGTACCATTCACAAAAATTTATTTTGAATTATTTGCTTAATAATTAAGAATACACATTTCCCAAGGTGCGCAAAATATCGAAAAAAATGAATGAAAAGCCTAAGTCAAATAGTAGATATGCGAATGTGTGAAATTGAAAAAAGATGCACTTCTTCTCAAGAAAATGAGAATAAAAAACGACGGATGCTTTTTCGAAAGGCAATATTAATTCAGGGCTAGAGAGCAAAAGCACAACGCGCTCATTTGTAAGCAACGATTGCAGCAAGGGCGGAGGGGTAAATGAGAAAAACCAAGCCAAACCTCGTCTCGTACAGTTTGAAGAAAAATTACGAAGAAGAGAGAAAAAAACCCAGTAAAAAGTAGCACAGGGCCCGAGACGAGGTCGTTGTTGTGGCTGTGTGATAGCGTTGAAGTTTCAAGTTGTCACAGTCGTCATCGTCGTTGTGATGCGTTTTTTATATTATAATAATAGGTCAAAAAATGTAGTGTTCAATTGGCGGCATTTTGGTAGTCGAAGAGGGCAGGCGAGGGCTGGATGAGGGCGGGTAGTGGGGCAGGGGGAGGGTTTCAGCAGCAACGCAGCGGATTACATGGGATAAAGAGAGACAGAGTAGAGGACGAACGAACGACACCAACGCATCGTCGTCGTGCACAGGGCAAAGAGACCACAACCCTTCGCGAGCCGCCGCCGCCGCCGCCTTCGAGAGCTGAGGCTTAGTATATAGAGGCAAGCCTTGCGAGCGAGTGCGAACTTAGTCGTACTTGAGAAAAGCATTGGACTTGGGCTCGCGCTGTCCGGGATGGCTCTGCCAGGCGCCCTGGGAGGCGTTGGGATTGTTCGGACCGCCCTGGGTGCCCTGATTGCCGGCGTTGTTGCCGTCGCCGTTACCGGCGCCCCCGGCGCCGCCGCCCGCGCCACCTGCCTGATTCATCCAGCCTGAGAGGAAGCCCGAGTTGCCGCTAGCCGCGAGGCTGTTGTTGCTGTTGGGAGGCTGCCCGGGCGGGCCCGGCTGATTGTTGTAGCCCTGGTCGTTTCCCTGGTTCTGCAGGTTGCCGATGAGGCCCCAGCTGGCCTGGTTGATCGCCGCCGCTACCAAAGCCGGATTCATCGGCAAGGCCGAGAGACTAAGGCCGCCCATTGCCAAGGGGTTGGACATCCCACCAGCCTGGCCTCCACCGTTGTTCTGGCCAGTAATGCCCAGCGCCTGTAGATTGGGCATGTCGAGGTTACCGCGGTTCCCTGGATTGTTCCAGCCGTTCGGGCCCATGTTGTTGCCCGAGTGGCCCATGTACCTGTTACCTTGGTAGTTTCCCGGCATGTTATTGTCCATGGGACCGCCGCCTCCGCCGCCGCCGCCACCGCCGCCCATGCCGCCTCGGCCGCCCACGCGCATGTTGCCGCCGCTGTTGAGCTGATTGTTGAAGTTGCCGCCGCCGCTGCCGCCTCCGCCACCGCCGCCGCCGCGATTGTTGGCGTCGGACTTGGGCGCCGCGTTGGACACGTGCACCGAGACGCCCTTGATTATGTGATCCTCGCCGCAGAGCGACTGCGCGACCTCGGGATCGAGGAAAGTGACGAAGCTGAACGCACGGAACGGCTTGGGGATGAACACGTCGGTAACTTCGCCGAACTTGGTGAAGTACTCGCGCAAATCATCGGCCGTCAGATCCTCGGTGCAGCGACCCACGAACACTTTGCACGGAACTTGCTGGATCATGCCTTCCTGTAGTACACATTCAAGTACACTTTCTCAATGTTTTTTGTTTCCTTTTTGATTTTTGATTGATTATTTCAGATTTTGTTTTTTTAATGCTTTTCGCGTCGCGCTGCGCCTACTAATTATTTGTTTTAAGCTCAGTTGGAATTGGTATAGATGACGTTTAAGAGACTCGCCTGCAATTTTTACGTTGCATGTATTTATTATTAACACAACGTTGACATAAAAGAATTTGGCATTGACTATATACTCCTTGTGGTGACACTTAATCCTATTTTTGCGCGATTCACACTGGATAAAATGATATAAGCTAAAGTACACGCTTGCTTTATCATGGACTACCTAATTTATTAATATTTCATACATTTTTGTTTTGTTTTTTTATGATAAAATCCATACATAACGTAGTAGTTATTTTTTGTAAATATTACAATATTTACATTACAATAAATGGTACACATGTCATCTTTTGCACGCATTTCAGTACACGAGTCTATATATTGTTTAATGAATATATACGTATGAATCATGACAAGATGATAGATGAAAACATTGACAAGACCGAGTAGAAAATTTAACCATACCTTACTTTATAATATAAATCACCGTAAGTGACGCTGACATATATAAATCAAAATAAAATTCGATCGTTTCTTTTCAAGAATTAAAAAAAATAACATCGCAGGAAGCGAGAATTTTTATAGTTGCATAGAAAGTGCGGTAATAAAAAATTGATATTCAACAAATGATGTTAGCAATAATTAACAAGCTAAATACATGTATATACCATAACTCACGACTACTGACAAATCATTTGAATTAAAAATCAATCTACTCCCACAAACTGTCACGGCAACAGTCGGCACTTTGTATAATGTTACAAATTTTATAAAAAAAAGAATAAATGGAAAAAACGACAGCACATTCGAGATAGAAAAGAAGATAGAAACAGCTCTCTTAATATCTAGCCTCGGCGTACTCCCGGCGCTTGTAGCTGCCGGAATAGCTGTAGCCGTCCTTCGCGGGCTCCTCGTATCTCACGTCGCTCGTGGCGTCGCGACCGCCGTGATGATAGCCGGAGCCGTGATGATAGCTCGCCTCGTGGTACCTTGAGTCTTGCTCGTAGGCCGCCTGCGACTGGTGATTATAACTGGCGTACTTGTCGTCGTAGCGCGCGTAATCCTGATGGTAGGCCGCGGCCTGCTGGGTCGCCGCGGGCTGCTGCTGGTCGCCGTAGCCCGGATAAGCGGCGGGCGCCTGATCGTAGGGCCCCGCGGCCGCCGCCGCGGCACCGTAGGCCTTGCCGTCGTACGCCGGGGCGGGCGCGGCGGGGCCGTAGGCGCTCGGTGGCTGGGCCGCGGGAGCACCGCCACCGGCCGGCACCGCCGCGGGCGCCGCCTGATGAGCGTGCCCGTCGTACGGATAATTGGATGGATAGGATGGATAGTGAGTGGCTTTGTACTCGTAATCGGTGGAGTTGGCGCCCGCCTCGTATCTGGAGGCGCCGCCGCCGCCGCCACCGGAGTGATGATGATGGGGCTGCTGCTGGTGCTGCTGCTGATGATGATGCTGCTGGTGCTGCTGATGATGGTGGTGATGGTGATGATGATCGTATGGCTTACCACGCCTCGATGCCGAGTAACCACCGCTGCCGCGCGAGTAGTACTCGCCACCACCCTTGGCGCCTTCGTAGCCCGAGGATGACTGTCGCGACATCACTATGCCATCAATGTTCTGCAACCAGACACAACACTCATGCGCACGCTCGCTTTTTAGTTGTCTATGAATATCGCGAGAATTGAAGGGAGTAAGGATATTCTTTTCTTTTCTTTGTCATATCTGCTTTTTTTTTTAAACGAATCACGACAGAGGCTTTCGAGATAAGTTCGTCGCTTTTTGCAACGGGTGCGAAAACGCGCTGACGCTTCTCTCGAAATCTTCACTCCCGGAAATTATCATCATCGGTCCGTTTATACACGAGACACCCGAAAATTAATGCTCTTAATCCATACAATGCTCTCGTTTTCATAACTTATCGACTATATAGGCGTTGCATACTCGTGCATTATCATAAATGCGCCATGATAACAGTTCTTTTTTTGGTATTGACATTCATTCTCAACTATCAGAGTAAAAACCCATACTCAATTACAATTTTTTTTTCTTTTCTTTTTTTTTTCATTAAACTCTCTGTTGGAACACAGACTGTACTGTGCATCCATGTACCGCTGGTTTTTTTATCAATAAGCTATGAGCAAAGACAACTTCAATAAAATCACAAGCAGAATTCGGATACTTAATTAGCACACGATTATACATGGCATTATGTTGACGATAATTGCCGAAACGGACTCAGAAAAGTAGTAATCATACAGCACTCTGCATTATACTCATTATTAGGCTTGCAACGCGAAAAGTAACTCGCGAAATTATTCTTTTAATCGGCACACATTTTTTTTTTAAATTGGAAACCGTAGAAAAAGTCGAGCTCTGTTGACAGTTATTAATTTCACGCAAATACACATAATGAAGCGCTCGTTTTACGGAAAAATTCACACATTCTTCGAGCCAACAAGAGTATATATGTCAAAAAACGCGAAAACGGTTAACAAAAATAATCAGCTTTTAAAACTCATAATCGAATATATATTCACAGGCGCTTGAGCCAACGATGACACGCGTATTCTGCGATTGATAAGTTACCGAAGTTTAGAAGTATCTAACTTTCTCAAGAGCAGTAGAGCCATATCACTAATATCCACATGCTAAGTTTGTGTTTAATCTTCAAACTCTGCGCAGTCCAGAGTTTTTTTTTTGTCTCAACACATTAAATGTACATTCTGTCTGTCTCTGTTAACATGATCACAAATATACAATACACACATAATGCTCAAATGAAACATTCTTACGCTCATTCAATACTCCAAAATACTTTCATGCCAAGTTGCTTTCTAAGTCTCTTAAACATTCATCTACACTTTCCACACTTTTCTTAAATAAATTGAACTCAAACTGATTCATAATGTTTTTCATATAGATTTTAAAAAGTTACATGATTATTTGAAATTCAAGCTTTTTGTAATATTGATCAAATTGTAAAAAAAGAACTAATGAACGATTAATTGAATGTTTAAGAATTTTAATTTCAAATTGATGATTTAGTATAATTGAAAAGTTATAATTTATCATTAAGTAATTGTGATACAAATTTCAACACGACTTTCAAGAAACGTTGTAGCTCAAAAAAATTTACCGTTCGATAATATGTGCTTCAGAAATTTTTCTATGACTCATGCAAACTCACTCATTCTGGGAGTATTTCAAACATCAATTCTTCAAATCAACAAACTTTAAATAAGATGAAAAGTACTGAAGCAATTATTATAAAAGTAAAACCTCACAAATGTTTTTTGTTTTTTTTAAAAAAAAATTGTTCGTCAGTCTTCACAAGTGAGCACAAATCACTGGCAAGATCTTGAATATAGTAGCAACCATCAAGGAGACAATTGCTCTACATTCATAGTTAGTAGTAACCTCTTACCTTGCTGTTGGGCACTTTCACATCACACCATCTACCATCAATCATATGACGTTGGGCTAGGCATCTTAGTTGAGACTCATAACTGCCAAATCGAATGAATCCAAAACCCTTGCTTTGACCCGATTTAGAATCTTTTTTTACCTGAATAATTAATCAATAATAAATTAGTATTTTGGGTAAAAGAAGTAATTACATAGCAACATTAGAATTTTTGCCGTACCTGAGCCATCAGAACTTCGCCAAAAGTCTCAAAGTACTCTCTGAGATTCTGCTCTGTGGTTTTCCATGGTAAACCAAGAACGATAAGATCAGTGCATCGCAGTTTTGTTTCCATACGCTTAGTTTTAGCCGTAGAATTTTCCAAGTTGTCATCGGATTTACGTTTATTTTCTGTAATTGTAAATAAGAATAAATTAGAAAAAAAATTTAATCATATTGCTACAGATCATTGAATGATGTTAGTTTGAACAGTTGTGTTTACAAAGTCATTAAGAAAAAGAGGAAACTGCATTTGCATAAGAAATACTTAAATCGGTCCAAAATAATACCGATTTCAACATCAACACCGCTATCCCATTATGGAAAATTTCGGTGTCGGTCGCCGACATGTCATGTCCATTAAACGCATCATCGTCGCGGAGTGCACAAGACAACTCGTTAAAATTTGGCATTGTTTCGATAACGGCGCAACGATACGAGACACGTGTTTTGTTGTTAAATAACGTTCGGCTATAACGGCGTGTGTGTGCATCATTATCGAGAGTCAAGAACTCTCTATACACACGCACTGCACGAGAGACCGGGCACGCGAGGGGGAGGGTTTGCAAAAGTCGAAGAGCATCATCATCATTATCATCATCATCATAAGTGCGTGTGACGTGGAGAGAGAGAAGAAGGGAGCAGCCGAGACACGGACACGGCGGTAGCATTTTAATATTACATGTACGACGGTGCTAGAGAGGCTCCGTAGACGCTCCTCGGGCACAAAGCACAAGTACACACGAGTATACCGAAAAAAAAAGACTTTCTCGCGCGCCCGCCAAGTGCCATAGGATTATATAGCAGCGCATACATGTGTGTATGTGTGTTATGTCGGTGTGGCGTGCCCGGCCGCGACAAAATGGCCGCCCGCTGCTGCTGCTGCTGCTCGCTACACATCATCGCGGTGTACGCTAATGAATTGTAGATGTGGAACTTTCGTATCGACTATTCGACTCGAAAAATAAAACGGCCGAATGGTCCCTCTGTAAATTCATCGGATAATGCCTCGCTGCTGCTGATGCATAAAACGTAGATAGACGACGATATAGAGACGGTAGACAGAGTAGTGTAGTAGAAATACACACACACACACACACGGACACACAGAGGGAGAGAGATGATATCCGAGGCAGGGGGTAACACGAACGAACGCGCTACAACACGACCAAAACTCCCCGGGTGTCGTGTCGTGTATGCGTGTGCGTGTGCATGTTATGCGTGTATGCGGCAGAGAATCATCATCGTGTAACGAACCTTTTGGGAAATTGCAAAAGTAAACGGTCTTGCCCCAGCCGTTCTCCGGTGCGTGTAGCCTGCCGTCGACGAGGCGCACACCGCGCATCGCCCTGGACTCGGGATTGCGGTACTTGAGGCCGCACGTGCCCGGGAACTGCGCGGCGAGGGTGGTTAGGAGCAGAGTGCCGTCGTCCTCCGTGGGCAGCTCGATCGGCTCCTCACCCTCGTCCTCCGAGACCTGAATGTAAGACGACATAATGGTTGCGGTACTAGTAGTAGTAGTAGTAGTAGTGGTATTAGCGCCGCTGCTCGTGTTGGTGCTGTTAGTACTACTGCTGCTGCTGCTGCTGCTAGCTGCCGTTGGCTTCGTGGATTTCGTCGTCGTCGGCGCTACTAATTCGTCGCTGGCAGCAGGAATTTTGACGTCGTTGAGCAGCTCGTCGTTGGTCGGATGCAACTCGAGCTCCACCTCGCTCTCTTGCTGCTGCTGCTGCTGCTTGATTATATCTATGTCGCCGGCGGTCGCTGCTGCTGCTGCTTCTTTGCTGCTGCCGCTACTGCTGCTGCTGCTGCTACGTTCCTGCTGCTGTAGCTGGGTCTGCGTTTCTCCTGGCTGCTGCTCTTGTTTCACACGCATGAAATCGACCTTTTCTACTATTTCCTTATAGCCCGCCGCTTTCTTTCTCTCTTCACTAACAACTCGGGCCGCAAGCAGATGATATCTATAAGAGCATCAATTGTTCGACGACACCTTCGAGGACAGAGAGAGCTTCGATAGCTGTTGTTGTTGTTATTGTTATCGATGACGACTCGAGCACTTGTATAGAAGACTGAATTGTAGAATTCGTTCTTATAGGTGCCTATGATACGTTATGTCGTGTGTTGAACTATGAATAGTATTTTTGCGTGTAACATAGGTGTGTATAGGTGGTAGTAGTAGGTAGAAGTAGTCGTATGAAGGCCAAAAAGAGAGAAGACGGGAGCACAAAATACACACACAGCTGCAGTCCCACAATCGCACAACGATATATTCTTTCGATATATATATATAACACTCGGCAAGTTCTCGGGAACAAGATATATCCTCTTTTTCTCTCTCACTCGCAAATTTTCTCAATACGTTTATTGTTTTGTTTTCTTTCTCTATTCTTTCCTGCGTTGCTTTCTTTCTTTCTTTCTTTGTTCTATACGTCTTAACAATGAATACAACGGATAAATATATTATCTAAATTTTTGTTTTTTTTTTTTGTTTCTGTTCTATTTTGTAATTCACACCAAGTTTTCTTTCACACCCGCGGAGACTCTCGCAGCGCAGTCACTCTCACAGCTCTCGCTCTATATATATTTATTATAAAATAATATATATATCGATACACACAGTTTCTCGCGCGCACAAGCACAAACACTCGGACTCAAACAGACTCAACGCAGCGGCTTCACCACACGCAGATCTTCCCTCAGCAGTGCATAGCAGGAAAATGTCGGATCGGACGACGAAGCGAGTTGCGGTGCCCCGTCGATGGCTCGCTGCTGCTGCCGCTAGCGGCTGTTCCCCCTCTCTTTCTCCATATATTCCTTCTCTGCCGCGTCGTCGTACATTGGGTACATATTAAAAAAAAAAAACGCCTATGTGGCGCAGCGGCGGCGCGTTGGCCAAGTTTGCTGCTCCGAGAAAGAAAACGCGAAATGTTATATATTTTTGGCTGCAGCTGCGCGCGACGCCGAAATCGTGTGCATCATGAAGCAGCAAAACCATATTATTATTCGGCACTCGACTCTATATATTTTCCCTAAATCTACACGACACATGCGACTGTCCAAGTATAGAAATGCACACGTCATTATATTCGCCTACACCCGTTGGTCACGATGCGGCATATCAAGATCCAACCTTTGGATAATATTTTATCATGGATATCCGGCATTTCGATTCATCGTTTCAAGACGATGGCCTGAAAAGAGAAGGACGGCTGTTTTTGAGTCAACTGTATTATTATGTCAGTTAGATCGCGGCTAAAACTCGTTCGTACCGGATGACACATCGTTAATCCAGCTTATATTGTATGCGTTCGTTTGTAGTTCATGTAAACAAAAAAGCTACGCTCAATTACACCGCAGCAGTTGATAAAATTAGAATCATCAATTTCATGGACATAGCGTAGTTTCTACTTTGAGAAACTCTCGAATCTACTCATTCATTCATGCCCTCGTCGTTCGGTAAAATAAGACATTACACATCCAAAATGTTCAGGAGTGATAAATACTTCATTTCGTACTTTTATTGACACCCAAAAACAAATTAATTAATCAATTTTTTGGAAAAAACGTGAATTTGATACTGATTACCAAAAGCTTTGGCATGTACTATCTTCGGCACGTCAAGTCGAGTTCTATCTTGTCGGCGTCTCGTGACGTCACGTTTTCATTTACCAGCACCGAACGCGCTCAGCGTCCCACGAATCTATACGATTCTGCGTAGTTCATGCCCCGAAGACAGTTGCACTGTCTGCTGATCGCTCGTCTGCGATATTCTGCTGTGTAGCATCTCCAACGCGTGAGCGCAATTTACGTAAGACCTCGTTTCATTGTCGAATTTTCATTATTTCTTCGTTTCGCGACAATCTCAGCATTGTTTTCACTCGAAATTTAAGTGCTCGTGACATTGTTCACGAAACACTCGATAATTTCGAGAGTGATTTTCACTCGCAAAGTCGTTACCAGATCGATCACTGGCGCACTCCAACATAACGTAAGAATCGCCCCCGTCTGACCGAGTTTGTTTTCGTTTTGCAGATAACTCACTCTCAACATGTCTGTTGGAACGACGGTGTACAACCTTTTGCTCAAGAGGAGCTCGACATTCGCGGTGACGATGCTCGCGAGTGCTTTCTTCTTCGAGAGAACCTTCGACATGGTCTCCGACGGTATTTTCCGCAGTATCAACAAAGGAGTGAGTTTATCATGATGTTTGATACTTGTCTCATCCAATACCATGCTTGATCTTGTGTCATTGACAACTTTTTTTTTCATTTACAGAAACTGTGGGACGACATCAAGCATAAATACGAGCAGTAAAATGTGTATTGTTAAATATTATTTAGTTCAATTCAGATGCATGTGCTAAAGATGTAAAATAAACAAGTTAAATATCTTTTTTGGAAAGCTCAACATCTTTTCGTACTGTTATCTTCCTTGATTCTAAGTGTTTATTGTAATTACATGTTGGAAACGAATTAAACAACAAACATAAATTTATTATTTACATAAAAAAATACTTTACAAAAGTTATTGTCAACTCGACATTTTTTCTTTAATGTCTTTGTCTATTGACTCTTGATCTTGAAAGTTACAGTGAAAACCAATTTTTACAATTTCTGCACTTCCTAAACATTCTTCTCCAGAATAAAACACTGCGAACTAAAAAAATATTATCCTTTAGCATGTGAGCATATAAAAGATGAATTTTAAAAACATGTCAGTGATACCTGTCCTGGAGTTACAGCTCTTAGAGGTTTATAGAGTCTAATAGATAATTTATTATCTGGAGATTTATAAATTGTGCATGGCACTAATTCATGCGTGTGTTGAAACCTAAAGTCACAGTCAAAAACATTTGTGCTATTTTTCAGTTGTTTTGGTTCGCCATAAATCCAATGAATATTTTCTGCTATTAAAAATTCGGAATACAACATTGGATGTTTAGTGCCAGGAACCTAATACAAAAACATCATCATAAACAATATCCTTTGGTTTGAATATTACATACGCACAATATCTTACCACATATATGTTATTATTTGAAATATTTTTGTGAAGGACAAAATATGAAACAGAAATTCCACCTATTCTACAACATTGACCCAAAGTCCATTGGTGTATTCCATTATGTTTACCAACTATTTCACCAGTTAAAATATCAATGAAATTTCCTGGTTTATTTTCTATGTACTGAAAGTTTGATTTAACTTTAAAATTTATGATAAAATATTAATTTTAAACTACTATGAAGTATTTACCTCATCTATAAATTTTTGGAAATTCCTGCGACCTATGAAGCATATTCCCATACTTTCTTTTTTATTTACAACTATATCTAAATTTGCCTCTTTAGCAATTTGTTTGACTTCTTGTTTAAAATAATCTCCCAATGGGAACATTGTTCTCTGCAGGGCCAACTGTGGTATTTGAGATAAGAAAAATGTCTGATCTTTAAAGGAGTCTTTGGCTCTCAGCAATCGGGCATCTAAAAAATGTCATTGTAAATTAGTTTTAATTTCAAAAGAATATGTAACAAACTTACTTTCATTAGCTTTAAAAGATTCAAGATATGGACCAAAGCTACTCCGTGCGTAATGACCTGTAGCAATGGCATCTGCTCCTAATTCACTCCGAGCAAAGTTAAAAAATTTGTTAAACTTAATTTTTTTATTGCACTGAATATCTGGATTTGGTGTATTTCCTTTCTCATAATTCTTAATCAAATTACTGCAAAAATAAATTATTTTGAGCTTATTTTAAATAAAATTTTCCTTAACATATTAATAAATACTTACTCAAATACATCATTCCAATATTCTTTAACAAAATTAACATCCACGAGTGGTATTTTAAGTTTATTACATATCCATTTGGCATCTTCCAGATCTTTATCGGCTTGGCACTCTCCTAATTCATTAGCAATGTCCCAATTTTTCATAAAAACTGCTGTCACCTCAAAACCTAAATTATAAATTTCATAATTTCATCATAAGTAATAAAAGAAGAAAATATCTCAGAAGTTTAAAAAGTGTAAAAAAAGTTAACAATTATCACCTTTGGACTTGAGAAGCAATGCTGTGACAGCACTGTCAACTCCTCCGGAAATTCCAACAACCACTTTTTTAAACATAATTATCTTTTCAATGGTTTCTCATCTATGGTGATCCACTCACTGTAACATGATGCAATTGCATTTACACAACTTTATATCACAGTAACAGTTAAGTTAACGGGAGATAATTTTTTTAAATGAAACAAAATCAAATAACTGTAAACTTATAATATGCAGTTTGTAATTTTTGAACTACCTGCCACTGACAGTTGTCACAAGCTCGAGTGCAACAATTTTCTGTCCAAATCGCACGTGTCACAAGTGCTCACGAGGAAGCGAGTCCGCGGCGAATGCATGTGTTCTGTGACAAGATGAGCATTTAATAAACATCGTCTGCTAGTTGTGCGTCAATTCGTGAAATTCTAATTCTCAAAAATGCAATTTTCTATTCAAATTACTAATAGAATCACTTGAAACCCAAATATTTAAGTAAAGTAAAGAGTTATTAGTCTATCAATGTAACATTGATTACTTTTTTTTTTAATGAATTCGTTTATTTATTGCATAGTTTAAAAAATTTTTAATGATAAAATTAAATGTTTTATAACAACGATACGTTAATCGTCATAATATTTCGACATGAATATTCAGTAACTGAGAAACCGACGAAAAGCGGCAAAAAATTTAAAATAATCAGCCGTGTGCGTCACATTCATGCACATGGGTAAACTAAACTTGCAGTAAGCTTTTGCGAATACCTGCCGACAAGTTGGTAACTCTCGGCAGGAAAATCTGCAGCACGGCGTACATACTTACTACTACGTGTATATAGTTCGTTGGATAGAGAGAGAAAGAGAGACAGACTATACGAGAAAAAGAGAGAGGGAGTCCGAGAGCGAGAGAGAGAGAGAGAGAAAGGAGACACGCAGACGAGCCGCATATAATTGCAAAATGGCAAAAGTATAAACTTCTGTCAAAAAATCGCACGTCGGAGGTTATGCTTATTAATTGAATCCCGGCCTGGTGCGCTGCCACTATTCATAATAAATTCGGCGAGATATTATGACATCTGCACGTTGTACGCTTTCTCGAGATTTATAGCGCGACGTGGCCGCGGTATCGCGTTTATAACGATTACGCGTTCGTGCAATATTACTCATGGTACACGTATTTGTAATCAGTTGAGAATTTTTCACTATCGAGGGAAACATATTTTCTAAAGCGCCGAAGGTAAATATTGTTTACCTCGACTGCGAGCAGCCTCTCTGGGCTGCTTGTTTCTCAATTATTTTATACCTTACTCTTGAATCTGTGTTTTGCTGCATGAATTTTTAGAACTTGACAAGTTTGATAACAAAGTCATGGGTGCATCACCGAGCAAAGTCGAGGATCTCTCGAAAAATACATATCTCGAAAGGTTCTGCAGCAAAGAGCCTATACCGCTGGAGGATGACTTCTGGAATCATCTGCTGTCGTATAATATAAGACCGCCACTGACTAGGAATGATCAAATCGAGCTTGATTCTAGATTGGATTTGTGCTGTCAACAGTTGTTGGTGAACAATCAAATAACGGGGAATATTGGCACACTCATTCAAGTAACGCTTATCAAAATAACTGAACTTCTTCGTAAGCCAGACCAAGAAAAGTAAACGATTGAGCTTTCTTTATGAAATACTTTATTTTAAAAGTTTTATGACACATGTTTATTTTTGTAGTATCGTACCTGCTTGGCAAACCTTCAATTCACTTTTTGCTGTAAGATGTATTTTAAAGTATCTTATAGAAACAGTTGGAGAAGAGGAAATGGTCAGACATACAGAAGCTCAAATTTCTGTGGAAGAATCAAATAGCTTATTACCAGTAAGATTACAATCATTTATCGAAGCTCTAGTTGGAATTATGGTAGATGTACCACTATGGTAATTATCTATAAAATCTGCCTACTATGATCTGATCTAGTAATTATTATACTTTAAATAAATTTTCAGTGAATTCACATATATTGTTCATCTAGAAGCTATAAATTGCCTATTAGTATTGTTATCTGTTCAACTATTTTCTCAAACTCCTGCAGAATATAGTACAGTTTATAGAATTGTTATGAATGAAGAATTGCGTTCTCATGCACCAGTGTTGGTTTGCACTTTGCTAAATAATTTTGCTGAACAGACCCAAGCACCTCCAGGTATACTTGCTCCGCATCCTGGTTCCAGTATTGTTTTCAGTATTGCTGGTACGTTTTTGTATACATTCATTACATTCATAAAAAAAAACAAAATGTAATAATTTCAAAATTTATTTCAGCTGGACTCTGGAATGTAATCACTTTTGGAATCAGTAGTACTAAGAATGTTTCAATATCACATGGTGGTAATATGGAAGAAATTGAAAAGAAACGAGACACTGATACTCCATTAGCTAGTCAGTCCCTACTATTGCTGTTGGTTTTGACAAATCATTGCACGCAGCATTCTTTACACAATTCATACAGGGAGGCGCTCTTCACATTTACAAATGTTACAGGTACAAAGATAATATGGTACTATAATAAATATGTGTGAATAGGACATAGTGATAATAACATTTTTTATTCATCAGAAAACTGTCAAACATCTTGTGAAGGGCCATGTGCTTTCAAATTTAATGTAGAAAAATTGTATAGGACAATATGTAAAGTACCTAATACAGATGAAATTACACTCCTACTATACATGTTGCTTCACAGAAACTCTAATGTTAAAAAATTCATAATGAAAAGGCTGGATTTGCAATCTCTGGTATGAACTATTTTATTACATTTTTTATTATTTATTAACCTTATTTCATTTAATAATTATGAATTTTAAATTCTCAGATAGTACCTATTCTGAAAATACTTTATAATGCTCCAGATAATACATCCCATCATATTTATATGTCTCTAATTATTTTATTAATCTTGAGTGAAGATGAATCATTTAATAAGAGTGTTCATGATACAGTGAGTATCTTGTTTTTATGTTGAGATTAACTATGATAAAAATTAATTATATATTATATATCTTATAAATGTGAAATTTTTAAGGTATTGAAAGGTGTAACCTGGTACACTGAAAGATCAATCAGTGAAATATCTCTTGGAGGTCTACTGATACTTGTTGTTATTAGAACGATTCAGTACAATATGTTAAAAATGAGGGATAGATATTTGCATACAAATTGTTTAGCAGCTCTGGCAAACATGTCAAGTCAATTTAGATCATTACATCCCTATGTAAGTCAGAGATTAATAAGCTTATTTGAAACATTGGCCAAAAAACATGCTAAACTGGAAGCAACTGTTAGAGCTCAATCTTCTTCAACTGAAGTGGCAATAAATATTAATAACGGAAATGCAAACACTGATTTGGTAAGTACTGAAAATTACATGAACAAAACAATGATTTTAAATTTATAATAATATTTCAGATTCAAGATTTAACAGTATTAGAGGAAGTTTTAAGGATGGTTTTGGAAATTATCAATAGTACTTTAACCCATCAGCTAGCGCATAATCAAAATTTAATTTACACATTACTTTATAAAAAAGATGTTTTCCAACCATTTAGAACTCATTCTTCATTCCAAGATATCATTCAGAATGTAGATTCGGTAAATAAAATTTTAAGTTTGAATTAATGATATTTCGACTTTGACACTAAATATTACCTATACCGTAGGTAATAAGCTTCTTTTCTGTGAAACTGGAGGAAAAAGAGCATACTCAAATTGGAGTGACCGATGTATTAGAAACAATTAAACAAGGCACTAGTCAATGGCCACGAGATCGTTTGAGGGTATGATATTTTTACTTAAAAAATTTTATCTCCGAAGCAAACAATTAATAATCCAACAAAATTACGTTTCAGAAATTCCCGGAACTCAAGTTCAAATACGTAGAAGAAGAGCAACCAGAAGAATTTTTCATTCCTTACGTTTGGAGTGTGGTGTATCAAAGTGCATTGCTTCACTGGAGCGCCGAAAATATAAAATTATTTTTACCAAGCCAGGGAGAACAGACAACCGTCATCGTTTGCTGATACGACGACGACGTCGACGACACATGATATTGCATTATTTGTTAAGACTAATACAACAAAAAATACTTTGTTAACGCGATTATGACACTACGGAAATCTTTCTCGCACTGAAAACTTTATAGCTACGGTGTAAATTTTATCAAAGGCGCTAATGAAACGGAGCGCTTTATATAAATTGATTACTCTTCGACAGTGCCAACTGCAGCAGATCTGTTAAACGAAGAATGCTACCAAATTACGTTGAGGTATGCGACGCTATTCAACCAAACGTATCTCGCTATCGATTTCGTTAAAATAATGAACATAGCATAGTTACTGCTAATCGTAAATGGGCTACGAATTCAGGAGAGCAGATAGCTTTCAATAATCAATCAGCTTTGATTAGTGTAAATAATTTTTCATAAATTATGCCAATACTATACTAAGTATGAATACAAATCTGAATCATTTTTTATATGAAAATGTATATAACTAAACTGTTTCCACTGTGAATAGAATAAAGATAAAATAAAATTATGTATATA
This sequence comes from Trichogramma evanescens, assembly GCA_902732785.1. Taxonomy (NCBI): domain Eukaryota; kingdom Metazoa; phylum Arthropoda; class Insecta; order Hymenoptera; family Trichogrammatidae; genus Trichogramma; species Trichogramma evanescens. The sequence continues at coordinate 28,967 of CACVKI010146214.1, read as the reverse complement.
AAAATTTAATTCGTGTTCAACGATACCTTCTTTTTCGTGCAAATCAGCGAATGATTAGGGTAAAAATAAAAACCAAGAAATAGCTTATTTTTCGGATTTATACCTTTATTAAACAAATACACTTGACATCGTAGCATTATTTATATTTTTATACGTATATATAATTTTTTTAGATGAATGTCATTAAGATATAATTATTTTAATTATATATTCCTATCTTCTTATGTGCATAGGGCAAACGTCATTTTTTTCTTTATTATTTAACGAACAAATAATGATGTTCACATATCTCTTTTCGAGGAAGCCTCGGAAATACAAATGAAAAATTAAAATATATTGCTGTTAGAATTTACTCTTGAGTATAAACCAAATTACATCTCCATAAGAATATATATGCTGTAAATTTGTTACTTTTTTTTTCAATCTGATATACTCTAGGAAATAAGCTTTATTTTTTTGCAAAACAATAGTCTCAGTTTTTCACATATGTTTATACAATATTTAATACTGAGAACTATACAAATACGCATACTATATAATGTCATTTTTTTAAGCGTAAAATCGGGCTTATATGAATGCGTGAATCGCATATATATATTTATTTATTTATCTATTTTTTTCATTCCTTATTTATCACTTCTAATTAACATAAAAGTTTTTTTGCCTTCTTTTTTTTTTACAAAAGTGTGTTGTTAAAGAGGGGGGAGAATTTAGCCTTTCATTTACAAACCGTTGCATTTGGTGCATTATCATTAATTTTTTTTTTTTTGTAAATGCACATTTCTCTTGTATTCTCATGTAAAACGACATCTATTTGCAATCATATTTTGCGTAGGAGTGTGTGAGGGTGTGAGCGAGTTAGCTCTTAGCAAGTTACAAAATATTTAGCGATCGGAATCCAAAGTAGATCGATTGAATTTATGATTCAGTAGAAAAAACAGCCAGTGAATTTTTCGTTCAAACCAATCTAAGTGTAAGCTATGTATATACGATTTCTCTCTAATCTTGTCCCCATCTTTGGAGATCGAATATCTTACAATTTGTGGTTTGAGATTTTGATGTGATTGAAACCGCTGCTCATTGACGCGTGATTTGTATATCGGTATTATGTTTCACAAAATTGAATACAACAAATTCTTTATGACAGAGTCGAGCAGTTCGCAAACACCAGATTAATTCATATTTTTAATCATTAGAGAAATCAAAGCTCAAATTTTAAGTACACATCAATCTTTATTAATCAAGAAAATTAATAGTAATAATAATAATAATTAGAAACGATCGACTTTGTGGCCCTTGATTTGCGCGTAGCAGAGTATCATGGTCAAAACATTGAAGAATTTTCACAGCGTCATCTTTGTTGCTATATTTTACGTGGGTCTCTTTTTTATTTATTCATTTCCTTATATTTACCTAAACCAACCCCTTACGTAGAATAAATGTTAACAATTATTCATTACGAAATTTTTCGTTTTATATTTCATTGAAGCTTCGGTTCTACGCCAGCTATACAGTATAACACCATTTAGTTAAGTACATTATGAACGCTTAAAGATTTCTTTTCCTAGTTTTGTTCTCTCTTATACATTAAATTAGAGTCCTTTCGTTATTTAGTAATTAATAATGTGTTTTGTTGAAGTATAGAGAAAAATAAATTGTGCACCTAAGTGTATAATTGCAGAATAAATCTCAGACCAAAAATATGTGCCGCGTTTATAAATGTTTCGTTCAGACTTATACAAATAAAACTCGTTTGCATATTAATAATAATTATAAATAGACGTGAGTTAATACAATGCGCCCCATCGCTATTTTAAAAAAATGAATTATCTTTTTAAAAGAATAGCAAACAATTAGTTATATATACATGCTATGAAAAATAAAAGAGTACACAACTCGAGTAATACACAGACACTACGTTTAAAAATTGACACACCTCGAAACGTTTAAAAAATATTATTTTGCAAAAAGTATTCACGTACACCACGTATTTTTATTTTGAACAATAAGAATCGATTTTTCAAATCACGAGCTCAAATCACTCTTTCATTTAAAGCCCCTGCTGTATCGCGCTGGTAGTACAAGTTTTTTTTTGTTCGATACACGTCGAAGGGCCAAATCAATTCTTATAGAACCGATATGTGTATAAAAGGTGCTGGGTAATGTATAAAATTGCGTATGAATAAAAAAACGTATCGCTAAACACTATTTAAACTGTGTGGCCAATACAACGTGAGCTACCGACACGTTTCTCAAACGGATCTTTTTGTGTCTCGGTTCACGACGCGCAAAAAGAGTCTCTCTATCGTTTAAGTGTTTATTTTTTCTCTATTCTTGTTTCGTATTTTTTATAAAAATGATATGCTTTGCACATTGAAAAAATAAATTGCCCTCATCGCGCCATCTTTTTTTTTTGCCTTTTTATTGAATAATTAGATAGCAGAGATATTACTTGTTCGATGCTCGCGTGCGAGCGAAATACATATAATATAGATGTGTGTAATTTATCGAGGTTCCTGCACGTAACTAGGAATTTGTTTTTTTTTGATATCGTTTGATGTTCTTAAAATTACATGTTCCTTTTGTTTTTCAATAACACGCAATTAAATTTATGGCAGTATTTGTTTAAAAATTTTTTTCAAACCGAGAGGATTTACGCAGTGCAGGTTTTGCCAAGTAATTGCTCAACAACGAGAGCGACTTTTTTTTCTTTGTTTCTTTTTTTTTAAATTTCAAGTTTGCGCACGTCAAATACTGTCCGTGAATATAGCTTTTTTGTCGTTTCAACTTGTATTTATTTTTCACATTACTTTAGGTACATTATTTTATTATATACCTGAAGTGGGACAGACCTGCGAATTTCGTAGAAAATAACATTTTCATTGTTCGAATTTGTGGAGAAATGACATTTGAAATTTACTTAAAAGCGCCCGCATTATTCCAAAATGATATTGAAGTGATAGACAAAAACATATGGCACCGCTCTCACTACATGCTTTATAAGGTAATAATTATACATTATACACGCAACAGCACAGGACACGATTTTAAATGCCATTAATCAATCTCGAGCCACTCGAGATCGTACGTAAATTATAATTGACAACGCGCACTTCTCTCTCCGATACCTACATGTATGTGTACGCGAGTTTGCATTTTAACGGCATATACATCATTCTGTTTTGCCCGGCAATATTTATTGATAGGATACACAGTACATATATTTGATCGAATATTTTCTCCCTTCATTCGATAATCTTAATCTAATTGTACGAAGTATGGCCACATTCTTGTATTTAAAAACTAAAGCGATCATATGTGTAAGAGGAAGAATTTTTTTATTTCTGGAAGCTATTGATGATACATACTCAGAATGATTTTCACGTTAAAATTTTCAACCTTTTTTTTTCTTGCCCTTTAGCGGTATCCTATCGGTTTAGTGAGTGAAAACTTGGTTCTCTCTCGCAAGTTATATTCGTAAATGTATAATTAAAGGTCATGATTTATGAAATAATAAACGCATTATATTTATGACATGTATAAGTTAAAAAGTAATATTTGTATCGTTACAATGTTCACATTAAAATTAACCAAAACGGCGTAAATATTCAAAAGAAGAGAAAAACTGTCTCATTTCTTTTGGCAAAACTTGATTTGTGCATTTCAAAGTCTTTGATGTTTATGCATTATCGTTTTACCGATAATGACATCAATGTGTGTATAAAAACTCAAATTTTTACAATTAACGCGTGCGCAATGGTAAGATAGACGTTTTAATGTTATTCTTTTTTTTTTTCATTTTTTTTTTTAATTTTATAATTGGTTTTTCTGACGCAATCTCAGTTCATCTTATTTTCTGCACTATTATAAACTTTGCAAGCATATTATTTAACATTAAAAAATTTCGTTCGCGTACTCCCACATTATATTTTCCCGTATTACATTTAATGGCTTTTTTTGTCGCATCCAAAAGTAGGAATGTGCCTGCACGGCTTACGTTCGATATTTTTATGCGTGTGAATCAGTGTAAGAGTGAGAAAATACTATCGTAGAATACATTATGATATTTAGTAAATATATTTATACCTCGAGGATCATCGCTGCGATTTACAACGCCGAGTACGTTTTGTTTTGCGCAGAAAGAAGTGTTTTCGGCTCGTCGTACTCGTCTATGGCTCGGGTGAAGCCAAAAGCTGATTAAGCGTGTCCCGCACTCTTACACAATCTGTCGCATTATTTTTTCTTCTCTTATCTTTCTCTTTTTTTTATCCTATTCATCCATGCACATAAATTACGATTTCGGACACGCCGATGTCTCAGGTATATATATATATATCATTACAATAGCTTTGTATTTTATTAAAATCAATCTAAAGGGGACGGATACATTAATTAGATGATACTCCCAATCGAACCGATACGAGAGAATGTACAGTTTTTATTAGTATTCGGTTGTTTCGTTTATTGAAGCTATATAAACGCGAAGCGGAGCATTTTTATTTTTAACTTTGTTCGAAGATATCCTATACATATGTTTTGGGGGAGAGGTGTGATACAAAGTGTCACTTATTTTTGTGTGTTTGCGGGGCAGACGTGTATGGCATGAATCTGCAAGAGCGAGTGTTTACGAAATTCATGCCATGCAAAATTCTCGGGGCAAACTTATTAACGATTCTTCAATTTTGTAATTTTGTTCTCTTAGCTAGAAAAGAATAGCTTAAAATTATTTTCCAGACATCATGGCTGCTGTGTAGCTCTACGCAATTGATCCATTTAGATTTCACGGCTCCTTTGTCTTATTTCAAGTAGATGATTTGCATAGCGAAGCTCCATAATGCCTGTGGAGTAAAAAAAAACGTTTGAATTAAATGAAAATGTCCCTGACTTTGTTTCGAATGTACGTAACACGGAAATGCATAAATTAAAGTGTAGTATCGCGTTTTTTTATTAGATCGAGCTTTTAGCAAAGAGTTGAACGTTATGAAATATTCGCGTATACATACTCGATGCAATCGATTATCCAGCTTATTAAAGTTTATCCGCGAGCGAATGTGACATTAATATTTCACAAAAGTAGTATAACGACTATGTTTGCAAATAAATTGATCATCCGAAAAAGGATGTGGGTCACGAAAAATCACGCAAATCAAGCTGATCAAAATATAATACCTTAATGATAAATTAACGCCAGCCGAATCGTGTCCATTTTCATGTCCCCGGGGCAGCTCTCTCACTCTCTCTTTAAACGTTCGGATGGTCCCACTCGTAATCCGGCGAGTTTCTTCCGTGACGCCGGCCGCCGCCGAGGTCGCAGTCGTTGTCGCAGTCCGAGGTGTCGAGCTCGTCGTCCCTGTAGGAGCCGTCCTCGCTGTCGCTGCTCGCCGAGTCGTCCATGTCGTCGTTGTGTCCTGCGGCGCCGTGTCGGCTCGTGCTGGCCTCGGCCTCGTTCAGCCTGTCCATCGGGTTGACGGTGATGGCCAGTGCCGAGTCGTCCCAGGCCATCTCGGTCTCGGCGGCGAGCTCCTCCCCGGCGGCGCGACGTCTCTTGTTGGCGCCTCGCACGCGTATGGCGCCGATCACCACCATGATCGCGAGGAAACCGATGCAGCAGACCGCGACCACCGACACGGCGTGACTGCCACCGGTGGCGACGTGCTCGCCGTCGAGGCCGCTACGCAGCTGCGTCGTCGCGTACTCCTCGGCGCTGAGCTCGGCGTGATGCGGCGACAGCATGGCGTGGCCCGGCTGCGGCTCCAGCGGCACGTGCGTCAGCGGGATGTCGTTGCCCGTGTGGGACGACGCAGCTGCCGCGTGTTGTTGCTCGTGGTGTTTCTGCTGCGCCGGCTGAGCCGACGACGGAGCGGGCAGGACCGTCGTGGACTTCTCCTTGGGGTGGATCACCGCCAGCGTCTGGATGTACTCGTTGCTGGCGAAGCGTCCGCTGAGCTCGGAGCAGGTGAGCTTGAACACGCGATCGAGATAGTAGGCTGGCTTGCGATTCGTGTAGGTGATGAAGCGTATGATCTGCTGATAGTTGTGGGGGGTGTCGGCGCCCGAGAGCACGACTCCGTCGCGATCGACGCGGGCGCTTATCGAGTGGAAGCGGCGCAGCGTGTCGCCGGGCAGGCTGAGGGTCTCGTGGTCGGGATTGAGGCTCGGATAGACGGAGACGGCGCAGGCGTCGAGGCGCGCTGCGCTGCCCGCGGTCACCTTGGCGTCGGGGAAGACGCGCACGCCCACGCGGAAGTCCGAGTACTCGCGCGCCACGTAGCTGGTGCCTGCGAAACAAAGAGAGCGATATTTATTACATATTTAAAGGGAAAGAGTCCTATCGTCTGGAATCACGTTCCACACGTAGAGCGAGTCGAAAAGTAACAAAAGAAAAAGTTTTCTACGTATACGTGAGCTCGACTAAATCACGTGTTCTTTTTCTTTCTACAAAAGTAACAAAGGCGCTGTACCGTTGACGGTGATGCCGGGACGAGGCGGCGGCAGCACGAACACGTAGGACTGCACGGCGGGCACGGTCAGTGGCCGGTCCTCCCTGCCCTCGCAGACGATGGTCGTGTCGAGCTTGAAGTTACGACGACCCGGGGTGGGGAAGCGCCTGGAGTTGCTGTAGCCGATGCGACGCAGCAGTGTCTCGACGTTGGTCTTGTTGTCGCCCTCGATGCGCAACTCGGTCAGGTCCGAGTTGGTGAGGAGCTCCGTACCAGGCTGGAGAAGATCCATCGGGGGCACGTGGATACCCTCCTGGCAGCGTCTCAGACAGCCCAGCACGTCGGGTTTCTCGTTGCGTCCCACCAGGACCGAGAGCCCGGCCATGTAGCCGCGGAAGTGGTGGCGCGTCTTGTTGTCCGAGCCCTGCCAGCAGGCGCCCACCACCAGCGAGGTGTTGATGCCCTTGGCCGGATGCAGGGGCCAGTCGTCGATGATCTCGGGGTTCATCTTGTCGGCGCGCCACTCGTCCCCGTCCACGTACAGACTGACGCGGGGGAAGTTGACCTGGACGCCGTAGTGATGCCAGCGATCGTCGCAGACCTGGGGCAGCTTCCAGCGCCACTCGGCGGGCCGGAACATGTCGGGATCGCCCTCGGAGAAGTCGCGACGGAGGAGGAGGATGAGGCGACAGTTGCGGATGAACAGGGCGTAGTGGTGACGGTTCATTTCTAAAGAAGATAAAAGAGATAAAAGATATTAGCATATATGCAGTATTAGATTATTGATTCACGAGGGTTGGTGCAACGTAAGCACAAAGTTAGAGAGAGAGTCGATGTAGCGAAATGCAGCATTGTAAGGACGCGACACGTGTCCAAACAATAACTGTGCATATTCGAACCGAGTAAGCAAGTTATGCACACAGTATAACATATTGCAATTATGTATCGTAAGACTTTTTGCTTTCCGGGACAAAGCGAGCCCGAGTTTCGCCGAAATAGTTCGAAACAATTTCTCGCAATCCGCTTCGTGGTCATATAATTGAACGGAAATCTCCGATACATTAGCCGTTTAACGTCATCGATATATAAATTAGAATTTGTGCGCTCGCAAAGAGAAGGAGCGCCGCGTCATAAGTATAACGAACGCCTCTATAATAGCGTGTTTTTCTTTCTCTCTTCTCGTTTTTTGTCTGCAGAGATACCTATAGCGAGACTAAATTACAGTGACTCGGAGAAAGTCACGAACTCTCGTGTATATAAGTGACACGGAAAAGGTGTGTGTGTTGGTGTGGAAAAGGGGCCTGGCTCTCTCGCTCTCTCTCTCTCTCTCTGGAGCGCGCGTGGGCGTCTTACAAGCCCTTCCACGCGAAGCCCTCGTTATAAAAGAGAATATTGTATATACTCACTGTGATCATCGGCAGCGCAGAGGATGTGCTCCTTCACGTGGGGATCCTGCCTGGGTCTCGGCCTGTGCTTCACCCAGACGCCGATGCTGAACTTCTGGGCGAGGCTGTGCTCGAGCACGTCGTCGGGCACGATGGCGGCGCTGTTCGCGCCGTCGAACTCGAAGATCTCGTCGGACTCGCGGCCCTCGTCGCGCGACAGCGACGCCGTCCACGGGCTCGACGGTCCCGGGGTCGGCAGCAGGTCGATGCTGTCCCGGGCGGCGCCGCAGAGACGGCGCTGGCTGCGCACGGTGTAGGTGTCGCGATCGCAGCCCTTGCCGATGTGATCCGTGGCCAGGGTCAGGGTGGCCCGAAGACTGCGCAGACCGCAGGGTGCGTCGCAGAGCTCGAGGCGGGCCGAGGGCAGCACCGGCTGGGCCTCGACGCCGGCCGCGTAGTCGACGCGCTCGGGCACGCCGCGCCAGCCCGGGGAGCAGACTCGGTTCACCTGCGAACGTATACGGATTATGAATATAAAATATCGTATATACTCATTTATGACGAACGAAATTGCTTCGTATATGTACGCAGTTCTGGAATTACTCTCTTTACGTTTTCATGTGTATGATTCCGAATCGAGTACTGCGTTCGATTATTATCTTCCGGCATATGTTTCATCGATATAATATATTGAACGAGAGGCTAATTGTCATTCGTCGCTCGGCGTGATTGCCATTAAATTATAAATGCAAAAAAACAATGGCTTAATGAGCCTTTGAAAATATTTCCTAATATACCCTAAGAAAAAAATTTTGCCACTCGGGAGTTTACAATGCTCCATCTATCGATCGAGTCGAAAACTACACCTTACATATTCCCACAAAAATGTAACGACTCATTTTTAAAATCGATATGCAGCTTACGATAAATAGTAAGCGAAGTGCAACTTTGACAAAATTCCGTGCGAAAAAAAAAAGTTGTCATCTACAAATGCCGACATATAAAAAGAGCCTTATACATTTTGGGGTAGATCGCGCGGTCGAGTGAGAGAATATTTTCACGAATTTTCGAAATTCCAGCTACTGCTGCTGCTACTGCTGAGAGTGAGTCGACCCCCGACGCGATGGATGCATCATCAGGCAGCAACAGCAGCAGCAGCAGCCACACACCAGGCATCATAAATCTCGCGCATATAAACGCTGTACGTTACGTAGGTAGGATAGGTAGCCATGCTGCCGTCGAGGGTTCTCGCGCGCGCGTTGAGAGTAGATAGTGTGTGTAACATAGCACGAGATATATGTATATAGGGCCAACTATACCAAAATTACCCTCCTCCTCTCGCTCTCTCTCTCTCCGTATGCAACAGAGAGCTGTGTTCTCGGCCACCCCCCGCCGCGTCAAGCCAAGCCTGCCATTTATGCTCCGTATAGTATGTATAGGTACTGGCACACACACACAGCGTCAGTGATAATAACGATAATAATAGTACTACGCGGACTCGCGCGACTATATATACCGTTAGACCTGGCTTGCTGTGATACGTATTTTGTGTGGTGCGCGCGAGAGATTCTCGAGGGGGTTGTGCTGCTGCTTCCACGGCCGCGCGCCGATGTTTCGGAATAATTAATGTAGCGCGCGTCGCGTACATCGCAAATATATAAATAAATGAAACATATAGGAGAGCGGAAAAAGACGTGTATTTAGAGGACGAAATATAAATGACGCGTATAAAAGACCGCGATATAGTTTTGATTCGTAGCCTTTAGCACATACATCATATGCATAGGTACGCGAGTTTGTCAATCGAACGTTCGATCGATTCGTTAAATTCTGACAAGTTGCGTTATATTGCGGTGTACACAGCACGTATTTATATATACACATGTATACTCATGTACTCGTGGCGAGAGAGAAGGAGTTAAGTTGGAGCAGTGCTACTAGTGGCGGTCCTGTATACCCCGCGAATCGATTGATTTACAACTTGAATGAGGAGGGTAGCGATTCGAGAGAACCGTATTACCTCCTCCTCCTCCCGCCACACGTGCTTTTACTCTCTCTCAGCTCGGCTACTAATTTGTGGTCAACTCAAGCTCTCGCAAGCTGTATACGCGTACACCCCCCCACATGCACAAAGCACAGGATCGATATCCATATCTAATACACATACCTTAATGGTAACCATGGCAGGCGCCGACTGCTTCATGCCGCAGTCGTAGGCCACCACGCTGAGTATGTAATTGTGCGAGCGCTCGTAGTCCAGCGGCTCCGTATTGCGTATGGCGCCCTCGTTGTCGATCACGAAGGGCTGGTCAGCGGTGAGGATCTCGTACTTGCAGACGTCGCCGAATTTCGGCGTGCAGTCGCGATCCGACGCCTCGACGCGGACGATCTCCTCGTAGAGGCGACCCTCGTCCACGGTGGACACGTAGGCGGGTTGCAGGAACTGAGGGGCGTACTCGTTCACGTCGACCACGGTGATGTGCACGCTGGCGCTGGAAAACGACAGTCGAGCGACGGTTACGCGCGTGTACTTTGAAATTAAACCAAACCGAAGAACTATAGGGGATTGGTTGCTGTTACCAAACGACTCTCTACTTCGACTTATATAATTATTTTCACTTTACCACTTGCGGATTTACAGACAAAGGTACTCGCCATCTAGCGGCGGTAGCTCAAAGTAGCGGTATTTAAAGCGGTTAAAAACTGATCTAAATTTTTAAAAGTCATTTACAACGCGCTATAAACAAGTAAATTAAACAGTCATTTTTTGGTCATTCGCGTTGCGAGCATTTCGAGCATCCATCTAAGAAATTTCACGAGAGTAAAAATCCTGCCGAGTCCAGAGTCGAGCAATGAAAAATCTGCATTAATATGGCTCTCCGCAAAGCCCACGTGTAATATATACATACGACTCGACGTGCAAAACGAAATATTCTCGATTCTATACAGCGTAATATAGAAAGTGAGATTTGCGGGTACGACCCAATTCACCGGATCCCCGCGCCGATGTGTATTATATATCCTCCGCGCGTTGCTCACCTCCGTGTAACCAATATACCACTCCGCAGCGCAAATATTATATCTTCGGTCATCCGCGAGGAAGAAAGGAGGAAAAAAAAATTGTTAAAAATTCATCGGTGCAGCGTTCCGTTAAAGCAGCGGCAGCAGCAGCGAGCCAAATGATGGGCTCTTTTTAATTGTGTAAAAAGCGCACGTATATATCGGCTGCCGCTGCTGCTATTATAATCTTTTAATGGAGGGTTTATTTCGGCATTTTCGGTTACCGCAGCGTATTGTCGTCGGACTATATAATACTCTGGAAAGTCGGCGCGCGAATTTCGGAAAACTATTTCGAGAGGGTACATAAACTTTTGCGAAACGATTAATCATTGAGTTTTTCTACCCCTCTCCGTGCCGCCGCTGGATGCGATGTAATTCGATTTATTACGTGGAAAACTTTCCAGCGAGCGTATATATATTAGTATAATATTTTCCGAAATTTCTTTAACGAAGTAACTCTGTCTGCTCTTACTCTGTCTTTTTATACTCAATTGGTCGTAGCATTATTATTTCGTATAATATAATTGTATATAAAATTCGCTCGCTCTAAACTCTCGACTTTAAATACCACCAAAGTAGAAAAACGCTCTCGGCGTTTTATTTTAAAAGGGAAAATAGGCTCTCGAGCGGTAGATCGCAATTGCGCTTACTTCTCAGACTGCGCGCCGTTGCAGGCCACGGCGGAGATGTCGAACTTGTAGTTGCGCCGCTTCTCGCAGTTGAGCACGCGCAGGGCGCGCAGCTCGGCGCGGCCGTTCTCCTTGACGACGATCTCGAAGGGGGCGTCGCCGTGGTGCTTGTTGGCGATCCGAAAGCTGCAGACCTTGGCGCCGAGGGCGCGTATCTGCGGCGTGACCTCCACCAGGGTCTCGTTCTCCTTGACCAGGCCATGATAGCCCGACTCGAGATTTTCCAGGTCCAGGCGTGGCGCTGTAACGACGGAAGAAAAAACAACATTAGTAATGTATACGGGGGAGGAATTAGCATTATATAATAACGCGCGCGGGTCAAGCGTAATAGCCAAGGAATCGGAAAATAATATACGAGTCCGCGCGTCGCGTGGCGTTTCGCATCGTTGCGCGCGCGTCGAGAGTTCATCGATGCATAATCATCCATACCGAACACACACACACATACTATACAGCACGTGTACTATATTGTAAAATTGAACTGTCAAGCTCGACTTGCGCCTCTGAATCCCCTGCCTGGTTGACTGCAGTTATGTAGAGCCCCCGTCTATAGGCAGCATGAAAATTGAGAGCGCGCGCGCGCGCGTTTCTGCAGGTTGACGACGACGACGAAGACGAGCGTATATTTTAACGAGAAAGCTCTCACGCTAAGTTTGCTTCGTGGAGCAGCGCAGCGAGAGAATGAGAGAGAGAGAGAGGAAAAAAAGAGCGGAAAACTGCAATGAAATTTGCATGTTTTTCTCGCTGAGGGAAAATTTTTTTTTGTTTCTACACGGCGACAGCACGTCGTTCGTTAATAAATTTGATAAAATAATCCATTGTACGGCGTAGGTGGTGTAATTGGATGAAAATAAATCAGTCAATTAGAGCTCGACGGACGAACGAATGAGAAAGAAGGAAAAAAAAAAATAAACCGTAAGAAGTGCAGTTTACATGCACACAGCCTAGCTCGAGCGAGCGTAAAAATTTTTATTTAAACGATATAGCTCGAGTCTCGTGTGTCGTGGCACACGGACAGGTGACGTTTTTTCCTTGCTTGTACGTTTATATAGACTTCTTATATTACACGAGTACTACATATTGTAGAGAGAGAGAGAGAGATAGATAGAGAGAAGTGAATATCGAAGCTTGCGCGCGGCTCTGCTCCGGTTCCCTTTCTCTCGCTTATGAGCGAAATAATCCCAATCTCGTAGATATCTTTCTCTCTCGCTCCGTGTCTCGTGTGCTTCTGGGGATCTTAACAAAAGAACTTTTTAACCCTATCGCGCGAGCTGATCCGATCGAGTTTCTTCTCTCTCTCTCTCTCTCTCTGCAACAACACACGTTTATATAATCTTGGAGGAGGCTATGTCCTCGTTTTCGCTCTGCTACTACTACCACCGCCGCTGCTGCTGCTTTGTGGTCCGACGAAAGCTCTCTCTCTCTCTCTCTCTCTTTCTCATTATTTTCAATCCTATCGAAAAACTTTTTTTCTTCTTCCCTCCCCCGTATACACACGCAGAAAAACGAAATGTCAATACTTATACGGCTTGGTGGATAGATAAATAAAGACTCGAATCCACCCTATTCCTCCCAAAAACGATCGGCGCGCGACTATGTAACAAGTTTTCTCTCTCTCACTCTGGTGTATGTATAAGAAGAGCACAGCCAAGCAGCAGCAGCAGCGGCGGCAGCAGTGGTATAGAAAAAGGCAACAAATCGCGTATATATTTGCGCGTGACCCAGTTCAATCAGGCGCGCGCGCGCGCGTAAGCCGAGTAGAGAACGCGCCGAGAGAGAGAGAGAGACGCGAAGCAAGTAAAGCGAGTAATATACAGAAGCGAACCCTTTTAGAAAATATAAATGCATACGGAAAAATGTGTAGATCGACGTGTGTTCAATCTTGATATACGAGGAGGAGGAGCTCTCCGACTCTCTCTATATTAAAAATTCATAACAATTTTTTTTTCTGCCGAAGACGACGACGTCGTCAACTTCTTCTTTTTCTTCTTGTATCTCGCAAAGATGAAATTCTTCGTCGTGTTCCCTCTCTTTTTTTTGTCGTCCTTAATAGCTTTATCGACTTTTTTTTTTGTTAAACGTTGTATATAAGTCATTGTGTATAGGGATCGGTCCTTATATTACCGGCGATACGATTAAAATTGAATTCTTTAGCCGTTTGGTTCTTTTTTTTTTATTTATTCGCTTCCAGTAAAATTAACGAACACTTGGAATATCGAAGCCACGACGACGACGACTAGGTATGACTCTTCTAGAATTTACGAAATGGTATGCATGAATAATGATATTTTCCACCGACAACGACGACGACGACGCGAAGACTGGGAAATTTTCATAGCGTTCAAAAGACGAGCTAGCTCTAAAACACACACACAGAGACACAGAGACACATATATATCGTTAGCATAGTAAACAAAGATTCCGCACAAAACTTCTACCGAGTTAGGACAAAGTCGGCTTATACGTATATGACGACATATATACATAACAATCGATTCATGCGCGAGCTGTATAGCTGCCTGCTATCTCTCTTTCGAGCTTGCAGCAGCAGCAGCAGCACACGTGCATATGATGCTGCTACACACACACAAGAGAAGAAAAAGCAATAGCTAAGCTGCTCTTCCACGCGTTTGTGAATAAATTAGAGCGTTTAAAATAAAGTGTGCTCTCGGGGGCTGAGCACAGACACACACTGCACACAGCTCGTTATAAAGGGATTCGTCTTCCTTTGACATCAGCCGCGCGCGAGCGATGTAATATACAGTTATATTACATACATATTGCTACTATACACACGTTCATCTCGCACCTGAAGTGGTGTTCCTACGCAGCGCAGAGCAATTTATATTGCTCGCTTCTTCCCTCTTCTTTTTTTTAATATTTTTGTGTAGCCCGACAATCGAGCGACAATTTCATATAAACTGCTTCTTCTTCGTATTTGTGTGCTTTTTTTTCCTCGAGTTATTTGATGTAAAAATTTCAGCGCGAGATTTTTATCTACTATTACATATAGATCTATTGATTGCGCTCGCACGCGCGAGTTTAACTTTTTTCGTTGTGTGTATATCGACGAATTTTACACACGAAAACAGAGAGAGAAAAAAAGCGAATGTTTTGCAAATAGGGTAGGATCGCTGAAAGCAATTCGTTTATTTGATAAACAATTTGCGATAGAGAGAAAGAGAAAAAAGTGTCCCTCTAAGCGTGAAAAAACGTCGAGACGAGCACAAAAAATAATTGGACCAAACACGGTCTGAGAAGGCAATACTTTTTTTTCATATACACGTTTCAAGAGCTACGTTATATATATCTTTATTACGAGTATAGCACTTTAAATCGTAGATATACACTTTTAATCGTGACGAGTCGTATAAATACAGAATCAGCACATTTTTCGAAGTTCGTTTAACCCGATGTATAATAATTTTTCGAATAATATATACAACCAAGCACTTGCATATAGTCGAGCGGAAAAAAAAAGTTTCCCAACGAGTTCGCATATATAGGCTCTGTGGAATTTGTCGCCTGCGCCGCTCATGGAAATATTCAATCATACGTAGCATAACATTGTCGTTGCTTTACGAATGATCAGCGGAGCTCTCGCGAGAGTATAGCTAGCCGCGCGCGTTTGTGGTTTTAACGCACTGACTCTCGCTCGTTCGCTCGCGCGAGTATATGTCATTGCGCAACCAACGGCACACACGATCGATCGCCAATGCCTCCTCGAACCGGTTTTCGAGTATAAGCACATGCACGCGTACGCGTATACACCACGTATCAACATAAAATCTGTTTATTGCGGGCACCTTCCTTCAATTTTTTTTTTTTTCGTTAAATCGACACGTTTTTCTCGCGCATATGCGCTTTTTCGTAATAACGTTTCCGTGAATATATTTCATATATATTTAGCATCGAGTCGCGAACGACGGTATTATATGGCGAATTGACCACGCGGTAAGTAAACGACTGTACGCTCGAAAACAAGTGTTTCTTTTCCAAAAAAAAATGAAAAAAAGATGTAACAAAAAGCAACTGTCAAAGTAGGACGTCATCCGGCTGGTGACAAAGAGGAAAAAGGGGGTCGTTCTTCGTCTCGCGCAAAGCCAGTAGAGCTGCTAGCTCAGAGCACGAGTTTAACAAGCTCATTTTGAACCGTAAGTGCAATATTATAGAGAGTAAAAAAAGAAAGAAGGAGAGTAGAGAAAAGAACGAGCAAAGACATGATCCTAGGCCAGGGCTCATTTTACAGCTTGTTAACCGCTTGGCGTTTCTGTTTTTTTTTTTTTTTTTTGCTTATAACGTGTGTAAAAAAGGTAAGAAGAAACGACTGATATTCACGTACAAAGAAGTGAAAAAAAAAACGATGAGTTTGAAGTGAGCCGCGCGCGAGCGCGTGGCATTGTTGTTCGTTGTTGTTTTTTTTTATTTGAGTCACACTTGAAACGTCAACAGGTGAAATAGAAAGTTCAGCATTACTGTGTGTGTGTGTGTGTGTGTGTACTTGCACTGCACCGTAAAGCATTATAGGAGGAGCCATGAGAGAAGCATTTGTGTGAGCTGTGCAGTTCGTTGCAGCCAGAGAGTTGCGCTCGGACGTGAGATATTCTAGACGGAGAAAAAAAGAAGAGAATAAATAAAACACAACGACGACTGCCTCTCGACTCGCTCGTCCTCGCATATAGGAGTATAGCATCGAATGCAAACACAACGAGTTTCTGACGAGGCGAACTTTGGACTTGCTACTATCGCTGATTACGGAACTGCTGCTGCTGCTGCTGCTGCTGCATGGCAGTTAATGGATTGAGCGTTGGCCATCGGACTCTTAAGCATACACAATGTTTACGTTTAGTCGTGCAGGTGCGAGAATCGTTCGATCGTTGGCTCAACAACGCGATAACTAAAAGTGNNNNCCCCCCGCCATTCGCGCTGTATATTTGAGCTAAATCTGCAGAGTTTCAAAATCGATATATATCGTATATATATAAACAGTACGCGCGGCATAATAACTGCTGGAGAATCGCGCCAAAGACACGATTCAATTAGGTTTCTCGCTCGCTCGCACGGCTAAACCGATTACTTGCACTTTATATTATTTACGCGCTTAGCGCGCGTGTATATATGTATAAAGAGGAGCTGCTCGTGTCGCGAAGTAGGACACAGTCGCGGAGATCCGCCACGTCGTCGCTGAATAATTCAAAAATTACCCCGAAATAGTCTAGCATAGCTTATTGTCTCGTTGAGAAGATGATTTATTAATGTAGGTATATACGCGGCAAGCGTAGCGGTTGCGCGCCGCGGGCCGGAAGGTACTCTTCTTTCCATAATGTAAGAGCTGCAGCAGCAGAAGAGGAATCTTATAAGCCTCGCGAGGCGCGCGCGCAAGCGCCTTATTTGTTTTTTCTTAAAAAATGTTGACTGCGAAATTTTTCCTTTTAAAAAATGGATGGATTTTGCAAAAGTGGATTATTTTTTTTTTTCGAAAAAAAAAAAAATAAATAAAGTAACGGGATAAAAGCGTCGTCTATTCCGGGGGCTGCACTCTCGCGGAAAGTGCAGCGCGTATAAAAATGGGAAAAAATTTCCAAACGCGTATATTTATTCGTAATTTTTATGCGCAAGATATTTTCTGCGAGAAAGAAAATTTTTAATGCGCGGAGAATATCCATGTAAGGCCGTAATTGAAAAAATGAATGTACATATAAGTTACGAGGCGAGACTGATTGGTGCAGCCTGGTAATACACGTGTATATAATGAGGTATCGAAAAAAGTGCGGAGGAGACTCCCATATTCCACGGCAGCAGCAGCAGATGTGCAGCAGCAGATCTCCATCGAAGAGTATAAGAGAGAGAGAGAGAGAAAAAGTTTCGCGTGTACTTGTTAAAGGAGCTGCTGCTGCTGCTGCACGTTTATACACACACAGGATATAGGCAAAAGTTAATGGAGTGCGCACGCGGGGGAGGAGGATGAGGAGGAGAATCTTCCAAGTCTCAAGTAGTTGGCCGCGTGTATTATAGCCGATACGTGGCCGGGCAGAAAAAAGAAGAAAGAAAGAAGGAAGGAAGATCGATGAAAAATTGAAAAGCCCCACTTACGAGCGAGAGAGAGATCATGATTATATTTACGGCCAGTTCATACATTTATAATATACCTAATAATATGGGTGGGCGCGATCTCTTGCGTCCTCGCAATTGCCGCGTTGATACACTGCGCAGCTATATTACACGAGTACACACCGCCGCTGCCGCCGCGTCAAGGAGCTCTACCTACCACTGCTGCATCGGCGGCGTCGGCCTCCTACGAAGTTTGTTTATCAAACTTCTTTAGACCGAGAGAGTGAGAGAGTCTAGGCAGTCTAGCTAGCAGTTGTAAGTATATATACGGGCTGTGTAGCAAGCGAGTGCAGCAGCACCATTATGCAATGAAACTTTTATCTCGCGTCATTAATTATTCCGCAGCAGCAGGGAAAAGAAGGCAGCAGCGGAGGCAGCATAGACGGGTTGAACTCTGCCGAGGATTCCGAAGAGAGTATAAGAGAGAAGGAGCGACTTTATGCGCGCAGGGATCGGAGAAGAGAGATGTTGCATGGCCAGCATCAGCAGCAGCTATTTTTAATCAGCCGCGCGTATATATACGCGCTCGGGATCCTTATTAGAAGTTGAGTGCTTTTTCCCTTTCGATTTCCTACTATTGGCATACAAGCGCTTATAGCAAAGACGCGCGCCCCATAGCTCGAGCAGTTTTCCGGATCTAACTCTCTCAGCAGCGGCAGCAGAAGCAGCCCGGTGCAGTCCGGAACCAATCCCCGCAGTCACGCCGAGAGAGAGAGAGAGAGAGAGAGAAAAGAAATTTAACAGCTGGGAAAAAGCTCGGCTCGCATTTAAAGTTTGTCAGTATATACGCGGCGCGGGACTACTACTTTTTGTTTTGTTTTTCCCTCGCGTGCTGCTGCCTACTACTACTCCTATATCTACCGCGGGGCTGTTTTCCAAGATTTGCCAGTAAGTAGCACGATTCTCAGCTCTGCACTCTGCTGCTGCTGCTGCTGCTGCTGCTGCTGCTGATTATTATTCTGTCGTATGCAGGCGCTAGTGTGTTATATACTTGCTCGCTCGAATCTCAAAAGTCAATTAGCTCGCGAGTTTATAGTTTAGCTTCGAATTTGGCATACTCTGTATATTGGATTGCAATCTTGCCGAGCTTCGATTGACGCATACGATAAATTGCGACTGTCGGGACAAAAAGTTCACTCTCGTACACACACACACACACACACATACACACATTGTGCAAAAAGGAGTTTGAATTACCGAGAATCGATAGAGAGAAAGAAAAAGGGAGTACTCGGAAGTACAAGGAAGAACTCGATCGCCATAGTGCAGACTGCAGTGCAGCAGTCGGTCCCGATTCCCGTCTGGATAGTCGGGTACCTGTCCAGTCGAGTCGTCGTATATAATAGTCGATTCGCGCTCGTCCATTTGCAATCCTATATGTATGTGCTATGTTATAGAGAAACACGTCTGCAGTTGTTTTACGCGCTCTGGACACGAACGCGGATGGATGGAGCGCGGAAGATCGATAATGAAACGCGGCCGCCGCGCTGCACGCGAAAGCCCAGCAGCAGCACACAACGTATGCTCGTCGATCTAGCCCCCTGTGTATGCGCAACGTTGCGCCGATAAAAACAGAGTAGACGTCTTACGTACGGAGGAGCAGCAACGTTGATATTACATGGCAAGTGTGTACAGAGAAGCACCAGCTCGAGCGAGTAAAGTAGAGGAGAAAAAGAAGAAGAAGAAGAACTAAGGTAAATGGAAAGATATGGTAAAGGTTCCCTTTTGCAGCAATATACAGGGAGGGCAAGCAGCAGCAGCAGCGATAAGCGATAAGCTCCGGCCTTCGCCGATAAATCCCCCGTCGCGCGAGGCAGTCGAGCTTAGAAGAGAGCTCACTGCGCGAGGCATAAATGTGTCGGCCTGGGGGCAAGGAACAATACAAGCTCTCTCTCTCTCTCTCGCGAGCGCGCGCAAAAAGAGCTTAATCCGTGCTCTGGCACGTTGCAGTCGTTGTTCACCACCACCACCACTAGCAGCGTCGTCGTCGCCTTTCATACACACACCCACACTCTGAAGGCCAATTTTTTCAGTCTTTTTTTCGTCGTAGTACTGCAGCTTTCATACATTTTCGTGAGCGAGCCTGAGCTCGTGCTGCAGCTATACGTAGCTACTTTAAGGTAATAAATATATATGCTAAGCGGCGGGCCAGTTTTGCCCGCGTTCCCTGCATATTATAGGATCTCTCGAAAACGAGAGAGAGAGCGAGAGAACGAAATCCTACACTTGCTTTTCGCGAGTAACAGCAGCAGCAGCAGCGGCGAACAAAAGGGGGGGAGAGGGAGAGATTGGTACGAGCGAGGGAGGATAAGGAGGAGGAGGATGAGGGGAAACGAAAAAAAGGGACGAAAAGGGAGAAAGAGACGACGAGCTTCGGCTGTACACTATACTTGCGGAGAGTCGAGTTAAACGAGCCGAAAGAGCTCCTCGGCTCTCGGGGCTCTCTATATATATAATAATAATAATAATATAATATAAAAGGTTTTGAGCGGGGGCGAGAGGTGCAGAGGAGGAGGAGAGAGAAGCAGAGAAGGTGCAGCAGCTCACGCGAACGAACGAACGAACGAACGAGGGGTATGTAGCGAGGAGAGCTGTGGGGCTATACGACACTGCACAGAGCAAAGCGAGAGAGCTACACAATAGAGTCGATTGTGCAGCATGGAAGCAGCAGCAGCAACCGGGGGGAACAGCTGCTCTATTATATGGCGCGTTGAGCACCTGTGCTTTCTCTCTCTCTCTCTCTCTTCGCAGCACCGATTGCCGTGTAGCCGTAGTAGTGTTACTGTACATAACACACAGGCATGTTGCGCTGGCCCACTGCTGCCTGTACTGCCTGTCCGCCTGCATCGGTGGTGGTGCGAGGCAGAGATTATGTTCTCTCTCTCTCTCTACACAATTTGGCTGTGCCATATATTTGCGCGCGTGCAGGCAATCATATACGAGTTTAGGTACATAAGCTACTGCTGCTGCTCCCTTGTGCGAAATGTACATTATATCTCCAACTCGAGTCGTGCGGCGCACTAAATGCGCCTTTTTTTTTTGTTTTTCTCACCTGCGTCACACGTATGTACACGCCCGTATATACCTACGCTAGAGGTAGGTAGGAGCTGCGCGCGGGTAAGCCACCAGAGAGAATTACGTGGATTCTAGTGCGAGCGCGAAACAATTCACTCGCTGCTGCAGGTGGAGACAGGTACTCGCTCGAGAAAACAGCAGCAGAAGCAGCGCGCAAATTTATAATATCCTGCAGGGTAGCTCTATCTATCTCTGGAGAGAGAGAGAGAGAGAGGAGAGGTTGCTGTTGCTTTTCAGAATATAAGGTGGAAGGGATATATGCGAGCTGGGCGCGCGCGTCGAGGGTACGTAGATGCACGTCTTTCGCTGCTTGCGTACATACACTACCTGTACATCATATGAACTATTGTGATGATGTATACTAAAAATTCGTATCACCACTGCCATGGTGTGTGGTGCGCTGTAATAGTATGTGAACCGGGGTCAAAGTACATTCGGTACGCGCAGCGAAAGTTAGCAGCGAAGTTAAATTAAAAAAAAAAAAAAAAAAGAAGGAAGAAAGAATAAAAAGAAGCGAAAGAAAGAAACTAGCAGCACTAGGGCCGGAGATTGATCGCGCGAAGAGGAAATTGCGTTTTAAGCGACGAGCGCAGAGCGGCTCCTGCTGTCGCTGCTGCTGGTACAGTGGTGCGGCGCGTTACATCTATCGATTTTCACCCTCTCTCTCTCTCTCTTACTTTTGCACGAATTCATCCGCACACGATTCGACTACCGCCTGCACGAATGCGCGCAAAGAGAAGAGTGCACTGCACTGCCACTACGCGATTCAGCAGAAGTCAACGTAATAATGGTTAATCGACGCTAATTATTATACGGCGCGCGAAGCAAAGGCGGGTAGTGGTAGCCGCGCTCGGAACTCGAACTCGCTCGCTCGATTCGTGTATCCATAAATGGGAAAATATTACAAGCCGCGGCACCGCGCGAGCATTCGATTACATCGCCTAATATAGATCCGCGTAATAATATGTGCGGCTGATAAATCGTGCGTTGGAGCGCGGGATTTTTGTCCTTTACTCTCTCGCGAACGAGCGGGCGCGAGCTTCAACGTAAAATTGGCGCGACGCACGCAGCAATTTGATAATATATGGAGATCGACGAGCTAGCGTTATTACATCCAGAGCCAATCTGCTTGCGCGCGCGTGAGCTTTAATAGTTAACCGCGGTCATTATTACATTATACGATATATAGTTATATACGCTGCGCAGCAGCAGCAGCAGCAGCAGCATCGTCCATTGTAAGGACAAAAAAGTAGTTAGCGGATAGATGACGTAGCGGCTTTCGACGTTATAAGGAAAAAAAAAAGGAAACTATTTTTTTTTGTTTCGTTTCGTTTTTTTTTCGTGCTATATCGTAATTATTATTGTATAGAATCTCTGACACGGGACCGGCGCGCGCTAATTGCTCGTGGTGTTTAACGAGCCTCGACGCGATATTATATTATACACACACACACATATATAAATATAGAACGAAACGCGTCGAACGTATATATACCTAGGCGCTGCGGCAATAATCGACGCGTTTAATAGCTGCTCGCGCGTTATATTATATGGAGTGTGTGTGTGTTTTTTTCATTTTATGTGTATATACGTACACGTTCTGACCCGCGCCACTACTACTACTACTATCGCTCGGCAGCAGACCTACTTTCCATCCATCCGTCCGCAGTATAAGCGCACGACGAGAGAGAGAGAGTTTGTAAGGTGTCGCGCCAGGCACTGCTGCTGCTGCTGCTGCGTGGGTGACTCAGCCCCCCACGACCCTACATTACACACATATATACCTCTACCTACCTACCTATACCGCCTCTTCTTGCACGGCACATATATTGTACATATATATATTTTTTTACCGTACATATATAGTGGGTGCGCTGCCGCTGCTCCGGCCTTTCGAGCGTATTATATAGCGTTTATACGATACGTACGCGGCGATTCATCTTGGAGAGTATGTGCGCGGCTCGTAATATAGGTGCGCCGATATAAGGATGACGCGTACAATATGGATATCTCGCTAATCTCTCATCCTATGTAAAGGCTTGTCTCTCTCTCTCTCTCTCGCGATCGCTTCGTCGAATCATCGTCGCTTACAATATGCATATAGTAGGAGGTAATACACATCGATAAACATGAAAACGATATATTCTTTACTTATATATTATAATACGTGCGGCCGAAGCACTCGGGATCGAAGCCTTTATATACATATACACGAGCACTTATATTATTATGAGTATTATACATTATAAAACGTGTGTGTGTATAGAATGCTGCTGCTTGCAGCACGAGTACGCGGACACTCTCGCTTATCCGATAAAACGCGCGCGCGCCTGCCTCGGCTAGCGAGCGCGCATACCGTGTGTGCCAAGTTTTTTGACCCTGCAGCTATTGGAAATCGATTTGGAAGTTATACCGCGACGACGACTACGAGCATCGGGCTGTGTTATTTACTAGCTTCTGCTGCTACTGCTGCTGCTTTTCTCTCCCTGCGCGAGTCCACTCTATTACCTCTATATATACACGTCGAAGGGAGCTGGAAAAAACGTTGCCAATAATAATAAAACGAAGTTTTCCGAGCGCGAGAGAGAACTCCAAAGCTCAAGAGTCGTCCGCGCGCGCGAGGTGTTTATCCGCGCAACTTGGCTCGTGCTGCTGCTGCTGCTACGCGCAAAAAAAGTGACGCTCTCGCGCGCGCGCGATACAGAGTGAGTTAGCTAAGCTGAGCTGGTCAGCTAATAGTTTAAGTGATCCGCAAGCTGGGAGAAAGAAAATGAAGGAAAAAAAGTAGCAGCAGGAAACAAAGAGCAATTAAAGCTCGCGCGCGCGCACGCGAGCTTGCAGTGATTCCGAAAACATAATACAGAGGCGAGAGAGAGCTTGCAGGTTTTGAGCTTGCAACAAAGGTAGCGAGCTTTTTTCCTTACATTTTTCGACTTTGACGCTCGATCTCTCTCTGTGTATACGAAACGGTTGAAAATACGATACCGTATGCGGGCCGGCGCATATGCTATATTATTTCAGTAAATAAGACATATACATACACACATAAAACGTAAGCTATGTATAGGTATTTTCATACATGAGAGGCTGCTTAAGCGGCTCGCTATAAGATTCCACGACGAAAGCTAGCATATATTATATATACCTCTAATACCGCGTATAAGTGTAGGCATGAGCGGCGGATTAGCGCGCGCGGAGCGACGCGTCTTTCGGAAGAGAGAGAGAGAGAGAGATGAACGGGAGAGCGCGGGGAAACGCGAGGGGGAGGCGGCGGCGACGAGCGAGCGAGTTCCATATAGGTATAAGACGTATTATACGAGTGAGAGCTGCTGTGTAAGTATTCGTATAACGAGGAAAGAAAGAGTGCGTATAACGCCGCGTCGAGCTCGCTGGACTTGGACCATTAATACAACTCGTTCGTACGCGCGCGAGCGTATATGTGTATATTTATATAAACGTAAAAGCGGAGAGTCGCGGAGTTGAAAAAGTCACGCTCTCGGGAGACGACGATCTCCGTCTTATATATAGTATTATTATACACGCGCGAACTCGCACGAGGCGTATATACGTAAAAGCGTTTCCTTACGAGCATCTGCAACGAAAATATCACTACTACGCGCGCACTCTGCTTTTCTTGCCTTTTTTTTTTGTATTATTTACACTCGCTTGTGCTCTCTCTCTGTCTCTGCTCCTTATTATTTCTATTTTCTTTTGCTTCTCGTATGCGGGAGGAGGTTGTTATTATTTGTGTTTTGATACGCAGCAGCAACAGCAGCAGGTTGACAATAAAAAGGGCCTCGCTCCGTGTGCGATATAATGCACCCTGCGCAACTTGCAACTTTCAGCTTGCAGCTTGCAGCTTGCGAAGGAGCGTACAAGAGGACACGGTACTCGAAAAAGTGAGCGACGTATGTACAAGAAAAAGGAAAAAAAAACTTGCATCGTCGTCATCATCGCATAGCGAAGTTACACGATGTTATATATCGCGCGTGTGTGTACTGCTGCACGCGCGTGAAAGCTTCTCTCTCGCTTCGAGAGTCGGAGTTGAGAGTAGTAGCAGTAGTATACAGCTCTCGGGCTTGCTGCTGCTGCATGCACGACGACGACGACGACGACGACGACGACCGAGAAACGAGCCGAGAAAATTGGAGCACCGTTATATAGCGAGAGGCACACGAGAGCAGCAGCAGAGAAACAGCAGCAGAGACGAGAGAAAGAGAAAAGAAACGAGAAAGAAAGAGAGAGAGAGAGAGAGAAAGATGCGAGGAAAGACGTTTTAAATATATATAGGTAGACAGAGTATATAATACACAAACGCTTATAATATACACGCGCTCGGCTGTTTTTCTCATGAATAACGATATTGGATTTTACACGGGCGCGCAACGTTAGAAAATAATACAGACTCTCTTTTTCTCTCGAGTGAGTCGCACAGCCAGCCAAGCACAGGCAAGCACAGCGGCGCAAAAGAAAATTTACACAATGTACAAAGTCGCGGACGACGAAGAAGAGAGTAGTTATACACATATAGGTACAACGCGCGACTCGTTAACTCCGAAGCGCAGCGCAGGCAAGGATGTGTAGGTATATAACAGCAGCAGCAGCAGCAGCAGCAGACAGGTAGGCTGGCAGCTATATACAACTACCGTACGCGAAAAATGTGTGAGTGAATACAGCGTGTATAGGTGAGAGTCGGAGTGGAGTTTAGCGTTGTTGGAGCGTACTCAGGCTGAGGCAGGCGGTAGGTAGGTAGGTAGGTATAGGTAGGTAGCGAACTGCTGCACACAACGCGGCGGCGGCAACGGCAACGGCGGAGGGAGGGCGAAGAGGGAGGCAGGCAGGCTGCTACACACAGGCAGAGAGTAGCAGAGTAGAGTCGGAGGAAGAAAAATCGATCGCACCAGACGGACAGCCGAGAGCCAATATATATACTAACTTCCACTGCCTGCTCTACCTTATGTACAAGCTGTATATTAAATGTTCGTGCGGTCGGTATATACGACGATGATAATAAACGTCGTGTACGTATATATGAATATATTCGCGGAAGAGACCCTTCCATGCCAAAGGTACAACACACACTCACTGACACACACACACTTACACACTTGTTTGGGGGTTACGTTTTTTTGTATATAACGCTGTTTACTATATATACGTACCAGCTTGAGCGGAGTCGGCGTTGGCACCGAGGCCGAGGACGAGCAAGGAGCAGCAGCAGCAGATCACGGCCATGAGACGACGGCCAGCCGCCGAGGAGCGCGACATGATGACGATGATATCGGCGCGTCGCCGAAGTATAGTCCTATACTCTTTTACGATATTTGCACTCCCGAGTGAACGAGCGCTTATGCGTTCACCTCTCGCTCGCTTCTTCGTCGCATGCGCGGCGCAAAATACCTTTCAGTATTATATTTTTTTTTATGTATATATGTGGAAGTTTAGAACAGGTACACGAGAGAGCGCGTATAGTTGGCGGCTCTTTCTTTTTAGCACTTGTTATATACGCGAGTGAGAAAGGGTCTCGCACACGCACACACACGAGCACACGCGCACTTGGCGTAGAAATTTCGGTGCACCCTTTGGCGGTTGCGGCGGTTGCGGCGGCGGCGGGGGGGCACACGTACACGCGCGCACGCACGCACACGCACTTTTTGCACACACAGACACGCAGAGTGCACAGCAGCAGCAGCAGCCAGCACCGACTTATTCACTTATGATGTATGCAGTGCTCACTCCACCAACACGCACACCAACACCGACACACTTATGATTATTATTATTATTCGCGTGCACCGTGCACAGTCCAACTGCGGGGAATCGTATTAGGAATTCGCCAGTTCCAAATTCGACACACAAACGCTTCTTCTCTCTCTCGAGTGCAAAGAGAGAGATCCGCGTATCTCTCTCTACTATACGCGAAACGCGATCGCGAGCGCACAGGTATGCGTCGTCGGTCGGTCGTTCGTTTTGTGCGTGTGCACCTTTACATATATATATAAATGCACAAGCTTTGTGCGAGTATATATATTGTGTATCGCTGCGCGCAGACAGTGGGCTGCACAGCCTGAGGTATTATAAAGACGCGTCTACTGCGCGACGGCTCGGCTGTATACTGCTGGCCTCTCGCTACGCGACTCCGTAATTCCCAACTCCTCGCGCTGCTCCTCCTCCCGCGCGCACCTCTCTCTCTCTCTCTCCATACTCCCCCTTGTGCCCGCGCAGCGTCCCGCGGAGCGAACGCCACAATCCGTTCGTTCGTTCGTGTGTACAGTGTACACGAGTCCACTTGGCTCTCACCTATACATAGCGTATAGTGTACATTTTGTGCGCTCAGCGTAACGCGGGCTTCGAGCTCCTATATACACAACGTTATAATCTCTCTCTCTCTCTCTCTCACAAAGAGCATGGAATACAGCGAGTAAAGGTCTTCTATGCTAAAACCCCTCGAGTGTAGGTGTGCGTTGTCTCGCATGCGCACAGCCACCAGTACAACGCGCCGACTCCGAAATAGTCAGCTATATATACTACTACACAAAGACACATCTCTCTCGCTCGCGTGTATTATATGCGGCGCAGCAGCGCATGGCTGCGGAGAGAGAGAGAGAGAGAGAAAAGAGAGTCGACGCCGTCGCGAATCTGGCTTAGGCGTGTTATTTTATAGGACTCGCAGCGCCTCCACGCGCGGATCCCACGCGTTATCCAACTTTATTATATATCTAGGTGTGTGATATCTCGCGAACTGCGAATTCGTAAAGCAGCTTCCGAGCTTGCCGATCGAGTAGAGTCGCGCGAGTCTTGATATTATTTGTTTGTATTTTTGTCTTGTACTTGTAACTTTGTATACAAAATTATTTGGATAGTATCGTTCATCCCTCGATACCATCGATGAGATTGTCGTATTGCTCTGTTGCAGCTGCTGTTTGTACATTATTCACTGCACTCGGCGCGAGCTGTGTCAATAATAATTTTTCTATGTATTCACGGTTACGGCGATTGATCGGGCGCCGCGGTGCGATCGGTATAACGCATCATCAGCTGCTCCGCCTCGTTGTTTTTCAATCTTCTTCTTCTTTTCGATATTTGAACTTTCGTTCTCGAACAGAGGCCCCGATACGCCTACATCGTCGTTCAATGTTTTTTTTTCTTCTAATCACGTGAGAGTAGCGATGTACGATTATTCAAGTTCTGCATATAACATACGACATGATTTGCTCCGACTGTCTCGCTCTCTTGCCGCTCGAGATCCCGCCGATCAAGACGCGCTTGTGGGAATTGAATGGAAAAGTTTTCTCTATTAACGATTGTCTCGCGTGACTCCATTATTATACAAATCCCCCGGTTTAATTAGCACTTCGAGGAAGTAGCCGCGCGCCGAAATCACGGCTCCCGCCTCGTCCCGAAGTTACGCTCAATTAGAAATCATCTTTATATATACTGTGTCTGGTCGCGTTCGAGAATTATTAAACTTATATAGCCGTGAATTTTTGAAAAGTACGAGGATCGTCGTGCACCTGCACACCGCGTACAGCTGAATCGCTACGCGGTCTCTCGAGCTAATAAACGTACAGATGCCAAAGTAATTTTGATTGACGTAAAACTAGTGCTCCGTTGTATGGGCCGGCAATGTGTGTAAACAAAATTGTGTCAGGCCTGACGTCGTGACTGTGCAAGTTCACACTTTACCTTTCGTACGCGAGGCTCGTTCGGTCGTCACTTTTTGTTCTCAAAATGCCTATTCGATTTTGCGGTGCCAGCATTCCATTCGTTTTGAAAATCGCGTGCTTAGACTTATTAGTCGAGGAAATAAAGCATTCAACCTCCGATTTTTGAACAGTAAGTCCGATTGAGATGCGGCTTTCGGCATTCGATTCGGGAGAGCGTCTAGAAATTTTGTGAACAAAACTTATGAGGGACAAATGAAAATTTGCACCCTGGGGGTGAAATAAACGCATTTTAGGAATGCATCTTGAACTCACGACTTGGTCAATATGTGTATTTCACTAAATATCCGTAAAAATGAGTCTAATTTCTGCACTCGGGGGTTTTTGGGGTCACTGAAAACGAATATCACAACGAAAATGTACCACGATGTACCTGGGGCCCAGGGCAGACCCTATATACCTCGTCTCCTGGAGTTGTACGGGAATATTCAATATATCTCGTTGAAACTCGTTACTCAGGGGTTTTTGAGGTCGCCGAAAACG
>CACVKI010146213.1:13670-23796 GCA_902732785.1 Trichogramma evanescens | reverse complement strand
TGCATATTCAGTTGCCCACAAATAGTGCTGTCAGATCAAGGAACAAATTTCTTGTCAAAAGTATTTGTCAATATGGCCAAAGCATTTAAAATAAAGACAGTAACTACTTCCGCCTACAGACCGCAATCAAATGGATCCCTCGAAAGGTCCCATCATTCCCTAGCAGAATACCTTAAGACAATTGTAAGTAAAGACAAGGAATGGGACGAATGCATTGAACTAGCAATGTTCAGTTATAATACGTCAGTACATGAAGCACACCAATTTCAGCCTTACCAATTAGTATTCGGTAAACTACCTAATCTGCCTACATCGGAATCTATCGAAAAATCTGGAAGAATTATCACGTACACGGATTATGTAAGAAATTTATGCAAGAAACTATCAGTAATAAAGGGTATTGCAAGAGAAAAGTTAATTGATGCCAAGCTAAAGGCAAAATACTATTATGATAAAAAAGTAAACGCAGAAGAATTCAAAGTCGGTGATAGCGTTTATCTACTCAAAGGGGGTAAGCAACACAAATTCTCAGACCAATATACAGGCCCATATATTATATTAGAAATCTACAGTGACAGACCTAATGTTAAGATAGAAATAAAAGGCAAACCAAGAATCGTGCATGCGAACAGACTTAAGAAATCGCATATCCCTGCATTGCCTAACAAATAAAATTTCTAAGATTACAGCGGAGGCAAGATGGCACTTCAACTACTTCTCATATTGCCAACTATGATAACAATGGCAGCATCCTTGGACTCGCTCTCGACCGAACAAACCAACAGCCCTGGTATAATTTTCTACGAAGATGACGATTTGATGCTATACGAGAAAGAACTGAAAATAGTCGTATTACTCGAGATGCCAACAAAAGCAGATTTCACATACGACCTATCATTTCATACGGAAAAGTATATACACAACATTTCATATTTTAATGCATCACGGGATTATTATGTTGATATAATCAGAGCTCGAGCGATTGCGGTAAGGGCTATTCCAAAATTCAAAAACAGCACAGAAATACCTACCGATAAAGTAGAAACCTACCTACATAATGTAGACAAGCACCGCCTTGTCTGGAGGGGAGCAGAAGCTATAAAAATAATAAAAAACGAAGTATACAAGGAAATCTGGGAAAACGTCAACGAAATAAAACAACTTGTTTCTCAATTTAGAAAACTGCAGTACAATGAAAGCGAAGAGGCACTCTTCTTACTAGAGGAGATAAAACAAGCAGAGGAAATGAAGCGCGAATTGGCGATAGAATTGCAGATCTACACAGACAAGGTAATCCACATGAGATTAGCATCTCGACTTTTATCTATTGAAGAATACTTAAAATTATCCAAGGAATTGTTTGAAACAAAAAGATATACGCTACCACCAATAGGAGATCACCATGATATTGATAGATATGCAGAGCTGCGAATAAATACTAGGGAAAATCTGATAGTAGCAGAAATTTCTTTACCAATAATTGAAAGCAGAGATATGAAAATTTGGGGAATAAAAACATACCAAGTAGAACAAAAAGCATTACCAAATATAAGTCTAGAAATTGAGGCATGTGGAGATTTTTTAATCGAAGGACAAGAAATGCTTCGATGCGCAAAAAATAAATTTCTAAAAGAATGCAAAAAATACGACGGCCTAAAAATATGTAAAGCTCAGCCGGGTCTATTCACGAACAATCCAATATGTGAAACAATGCTTTTCAAAAATAATGCTGTCAGCCCAATAAACATTTGCAATTTACAAGTAGTAAACTCAACCAAAGAAATATTACTAGAATTTGAACACACAGAAGGACTCAAAAAATCAATATTCTACCACACGCATGTACCGAAGAATATAGCGATCAGTTGCGAGGACCAGTTGATAAACCAGAAATTTAACGGCACAGGTATTACGAAAATACCGGCAGAATGCAATATGCTAAATACAACCTACCAAAAAATTATTGCTGAATCAATCAGATTACCAAACCTTTTACTACAGCTAGACCTATTTACACCATTAGTCACGCACCATAATTGCAGGGCATTATTTTCGCAATCGAATGGGAAACCAGTTATAGAAATACTGCACGTATGTCAGAATGAATATGACAAAAGTATGTACTTGCAATCCTTATGTCTTTGGGGAGTGGTAGCGTGGATATGGTTATCACTGCTGACAGGAATATGTATTCTTTCGAGAGAAATACTAAGATATACCGGTCACTATGAGGTGGATGTTGTAACCTATAACATAAATCAGAACCCTGACGATACATTACACGATACGATAATAATATAAAAAAAAAAAAAAAAAAAAAAACATTGAGGAGGGGAGGGGTATTTTATAATAAATACAAATAAAATAGATTATCAACCATTCAACAGATACCAATCATGGGACCAAAAGGAGCTTGGATAGTGCTTGCATTAGGTATAACAATGGCAATACGCAAGGTTTATGGCATCTACGGCTACGACTGTGGTACAAAATTGACTAATTTGACAACATTATCCCTGGTCGACATTGGAGAATGCGAATCAAATGACGAAGACGTAATTGCAACAAGTATTCCAGCACAACTAATCCAAATAAATGAATATAATATGATACATGCAATGGAATGTAAAGTACTGGTGAAAAGATCAATTCACTATTGCGGTATGCACTCACATACATCCCCTGTGCTCTTCGGAGAAATAGAATATTATAAGGAGGTTTCTCGCGACGAATGCGAAGCAATGCATGTATCATCTATATTTAATGGTTTTAATATAAAAATGATGAATATTGCCAGGAACTCTACTACTCGCAAAGCAGTCGTATTTGCTGGAAAGTTAGATAAGGACTCTCATTGCACTGCGGGGGAATCATATGATGATCCCTACGGAAGTTTTACTGATGTATTAGTCACCGGATATGTTATAGTTACCATACGAGATTATAACGTTAAATTAAATTTGGAAAACAATAAAGTAATTTTAGAGGACGGCACTACTTGCAACGCGAATGCTAGACACTGTGTAAGTGGGGACGGAGCAAATGTATTCTGGACAACAATACCCGAGGCTATGTGTGGAGCAAACAAATATCAAGTTATGTACGAAGGGTTCGTGAGCCGAATAAGCGACAAAGAAAATAAGAATGTATTGTATTCCCTAGACACGCACGAGTATTCTTTTGCACTAATGAAGACCTTTGAGGAATCTGTATGTGGAATAACCATGATCCATACAGAGATCCCAAGGTTTCTCATTGTGGAAAATCCGGCATCAAACCACCTGTTTGTAAAAAAGGAACTCGCGCCTGCAAATTTTGACATATTCGCATTTGTGAATGCAAAATTCTTGTTTTTAGAGAAACATTTAAAAGGACAACTACAGAACCTATACAAAAGCATTCTCAAAGAGCGATGTGAACTGGAAAGGAAAGTGATCGAAAACGCCCTCGCAATTGCCACAATGCAACCAAGTGAATTAGCTTATCAAATACTGCGAGAAAGGGGCTTTATGTCGGTAATTGCCGGAGAATCGATCCATATAGTTAAATGTTTAAGGGTCGAAGTAGAGATAAGGAAAGTAAAAGATTGTTATGAACAAATACCTGTAAGACTTGGAAATGAAAGTCTATTCCTTGCACCCCGTTCTCGAATACTGACATCTCATGGAAAACAGATTATGTGTGACAAAAGAATGCCAGCGATGTTCAAAATAAAAGACCAATGGTTCCGTGCGTTGCCCGACTTAATCGACGCTCCAGCGCCTCAAGTCATATCACCACGAATGACGGCTAAATGGAAGTATATTTCTACTGACGCGTTGAGCGTAGGTGGAGTGTATGCTGAACAAGACCAGAAGAAGTATCGAGATATGATCGTATTTCCCTTGGAAAGACCTTCCGTTTTAAACCAGGTAGCCATGACAGTCAGCGGACGACAGGGAGGGCGAAATGGATTATCCCTCACAGGTTTTCTCGACGAGGAAATGCTGGAAAAAATAGCAAATAGTACTTGGTCCAAAATTTACTCATCATTTCTTAATTTCGGGACTTTGTCAGCAGGAATCATAGGACTAATTATGATAATAAGGTTAATAAAGCTATGCGTGGATGCAACAATAAGATCTTATGTTCTTTACGAAATATTTGGGTTCTCCTTCAAGCTGCTGGGAGCCATGATGAGCTCGGTGACGGCGCTCCTAGTACATAAAGATGGCCAGAAAAAGAAAGAAGCTCCGATCGTCAAAGATATAGAAGCACAGATAGAGGAAGAAGTGGCAAGTGCCCCCGAAAAAAGCATCGTTGCAAGCACCTTGTATCCCAATATCACTAGAAATAGTATATGAAAAAAAAAAAAAAGAAAAAAAAAAAAGGGGGGGGGAAGAGAGAAAAGGAAAGAGGAGATAGCACATATGTATACCTACTGAACGAATAAGCAAGAACAAAATTAAGAGAGATGGCCGATATATTTTAGGTTATTAGAGATAATACAGCCACTTAAATATATCACAGCAATTAGCTGAGGGGCAACACTCCCCAAGGAAAGTTTGGAGAGACATTTCAGTGCTATACACCGGCATAAAGCGTGGCTTTGGGGCCTCTAATAGTGTACATCCACCGCAAACTGGGCAGTTGATATAAGGGCAGTCCGGATTATGACAAAGTGGCCCCTCAAATTTCTCCGTCGGCCAATATTTTAGTACCACCTCTCGCAGACCCTGAATATGAGAATTGAAGGTGTTTTGATCCTCAATGGAAAGACCTGGGGGAACCGATGGAAGGCTCCGCTCAAACTTAACACGTAGAAATTCACATAAAGCCTAAGCAAACACAACATTTTTTTTAACGATACGTCAAACTCTTTCACTTGGCAATAAAACTTCACAATTATTACCTGACTCGGATTGAGCGCCATGATAAGTAGTGAACGGTTTGAAGTCAGAATACAGACTAAACAAAATTCGTTACGAAGTTTGCTTGCAGAAAGTCGGAGTAGGAAATGAACATCCGCCGTGGGCAGCACTAGCAAACAAGAACAAAGAAAAACTCACCAATTAGTAGAACTCGCTGACGTGAAAGATAAAGCTTGACAACGTATGACACTCTTCCCCGAAATAAGCAGAAGAGTAATTAGCGTGAAATTTGACATCCGGAGACCCGAACGTTGGTCAAAACCACAGTAAACGGTGGCTGAAGTTCTAGGAAGACTGCGTTGACAAAAATTATACTATCTAACAACTCTTCATAACAAGAACTTCATTTATTACAGGAAGCAGGATATCAAAACAGATAAAAAAAAAAAAAAAAGAACTTCACAGTCAAGTGCACTATAGGGGACTTGTGTAAGATAAAACTTTCTAAGTAAAAGAAAGAAATAAGAGGAAAAATGCACTTTCCCGTATCCATATCACTTCTAAGAGTTGTAAGCTTTCATTGAAATCCTATCGAAATACCTCCCTCCAATTCAGAAGAGTAATTTTTCGCGTGGTTATTAAAATAGTAACATCCGTACGAGACAAACAGTCCAAAGCAGTCACGGCACGAGCAACGTCGGACAAAATGGCACTTAATAATCCTTTTGTTTTCTTCGACATAAGCATTGACGGTGCTTACGCTGGGAAGATAATATTCGAACTAAGAGCTGATCAGCTGCCAAGAACCGCTGAAAATTTCAGAGTTCTTTGCACCGGAGAAAGAGGGTTTGGATATAAAAATTCACGATTCCATCGAATCGTGACTAGTTTCATGTGCCAAGGAGGAGACATAGTAAACAACAACGGAACTGGGGGAAAATCTATCTATCCCGAAGAGCGATATTGTGAGGATCATCTTCTACATCATAACAAAGTAGGAACATTGTCAATGGCTGCCAGGTATCCGCAGCCAATCACCTCACAGTTTTTCATAACAACAGTACCAACGCCTTGGCTGGACGATCAACACCTAGCCTTCGGTATTGTTCGACTAGGCTTGGACGTGGTCGTCCATATTGAAAATTGCGGTTCTGTATCAGGAAAACCGCAAAGAGAAGTAGTTATAGTGAACTGTGGTGAAATGAAAGAGGCAGTGCAGGACCTACTAGTTCTACAGCACCCCGGGAACAGGGAGGATGGGCAAGAGATGTCAAACAGTGAAGCACCCAGAGCACCGGCCATTCCCAAAGAGCCGGCCGGGGATGATACCGTGATGAACGAACTGTGCGCGCTAGTGGAAGCAGAGGAGGGCACTACCCACCCTACCGAGCCTCCAACATCGAGCAACAACGACAGCGACGGAGAATCGTCATCGGCCGAAGAACTGGCCGCGATTGAGTCGGCAGCCAGGGGACTGCAGCTGCTAAACCGCAACAGCCAAAAAAAGAACAGGGAATCATCCCCAACAAGATCAACAGGGACAAATGCGAGTAACATCTCGAACGAAGAAGAAGTCACCCAGCCAAAGAAAAAACTAAGAAGATCAACGCTCTCCCAGGGAAACTGGATTAATGATGATAGGGTGAGTTTTCAGATCCATCAGCACATGATAGAAGCAATAGAAAGCACGGTGGCAGGGTCAAATGCCGACGAATGAAGAGAAAAGAAAGAGAAAGAAGATAACATATGCTTATTCGTCCAGTAGCGTGAAAGATATAAGTATACATACTTATATTTATATATTATATTACAGTAGATATTGTACTATGCTTTATAACGCCAGTTATATATCGCGCTTTTTCACATTGCATACAATTGCACTATTTAATCAAAGCATTTAAAATTTTTTTTTGCGTGGAGATCCGTATTTCTTGAGAATGGATAACATTTTTACAAAATAAACAAAAAAAACAACTCAAGAACGATGGATGTGAACTAATTATTTTTAAGAAATATACAAAACAAAAAAAAAAAAAAAATGTGAGGGGAAGGGATTTGCGCTTATTGAACGCGCAAGAACTTCGACACATTACATACAAAAATATACATATAAAATGATGAGTGAAATAATTGTCATTAACTTACTACAAGCGGTTATATTTAAAGAGGTACTTACTGTAATACACCTATGAATATGCGACGCACAACACAGAATTATATAATATTTCACGAACTATATAGAGTCACTCACGACCGCTACATAATATTCGATACACTTTGAATAAAAAGCACTCATTTTAACGCACTTGCAACAAATCACTAAATAAAATTCGATGTGCACAGGCGAGCGTCTAAAACACAACTGGCGCGCCCGGACATTAGTTTCCGGTACGATAATTAGGCCAGCACTAAAATTTCGTTGCGGATGAATGTTATCAGAAAGAGGAGAGAGACGCTGAGTTTTTGTATGTCTGTAGAGCAAAAAATAATGAGGCCTTCCTATGCTTAAACAATATTATATTCAATTTATTATTTCTCATAATTGCAAAAAATACTGAGTGATGTGCGAGGAGAATATCAAATTATATAGTTTGCTGGTCGTGTATAACTATCGTTGTATGACTTGTGTTGACTTGCATACTCATTAAGATTACTATACTTAGTAAGAATTTAAATTTATTATAGATTTAAGCGAACCATATGTTTCGCGATAAACATTGTTAATTATTACCTCATCAAAAAAAAAAATAAAAAAAAAAACATATGCCTATTAATAGCAACATATATGTACTAAATAGGTTTTGATTTTTTTTAAATTTGAGCACGCCATATGTTCCACGATAAACATTGTTAACCATTACCTTATCAAAAAAAAAAATGCATATTAACAATGACACATGTGTTTAAATAAGTTTTAATAGAAAAAAAAAGGTAAAAGAAAACATGCAAAAAAATGTATAATGATAAAGTGGAGGAGTTTATATACACGTATATATATAATGATAATAATAATCTGCATCAATAAACTGTGAGAGCAACTTACACACTACCTTGATTTTAATATTATTTAGAGAAGGGAAATAAATAAAGAAACGACTTTGAATTGCAGTCAGACAAAAATTTTTATTGAGATAACAAATACTCAAAGCTCGCCAACTTCGGGGAACACACGAAGGCCGGGACTATCTATCGGCCTTCCGCACACTCGACACGGGGGAAGGCCGCACATCTCGTCTGGCTCCCATGATTCCCTGTGACACATGGTATCCCGACGCTTTACATCCTGAACAAAAAAGGCACATATATAATTATATACATAATTAATGTGAAAACAAATACTTACGGCGAGGAAATTTCCAATCCACAATCGAACTTCATAGTAATAAAACTCCACCTCGAAGGTCGTTGCACCCACAGTAAGAGAAAACACTCGCCACGAAAATAGTATATCAATATGTAAATCAAACTCAAGCCAGTCTGAATCCTCACCCAACCTCGCCAACCTCTTAGGGGTCATCCATCCTGGCGGTAAGGACCACATGATGGGGAAGTCTTCCCGCACCAATCCACAAGCAGACATTTTTATGATACTTGCCGAAAAATTCAAAGCAAACTGAAGCAATGATATGGTCAAAGTGAGCGTGCCTAAGCGAGTGCAACACAAAAAAAAAAAATAAGGATGTGCGATTGTTTCCCTTATCTCTAATTTAAAATTATCACCGAGCTTCTGCAGCGAAATTTGCTCATTTAATAAATGCATCACTAGAGAATAATATTTTATAAAACAAAAAAAAAAAATATAAAATATGTATACAATAAATAAATACATGCCATATATATCAATGACCCAGAGAGGTATTTTTGTTATCAACGAAAGTATGTATAACTAGGAGAGGAGTCAGAAAGTCTGAAAAAGAAATGTGCGATAACATACAAACACGGGAACATTCCCTTATACATCGTACTTGCATTTATGTAATGAATTTAATAGTATCGGGAGGTCGCCACTCATATTTCCGCCCTTTTGTAAGATCATTGTATTAATTTTAAAAATTTATATTTTTAGCGCTTAAAAGATGTAAAAGCTAAGGTGACTTCGACGCATACAGTTTAGATGGGACTAAACTCGAGACAGGCCGGTAGCTGTTATATCCCAAAGATATAACGTAACGAACGCAATAATAAGCTCAAAATTTCAAGCGCCAGGCTAGCATGCGATACGCAGTGTAGGCCGCATGTGAAGTATATGTATATATATATATATTGTACGTTCTGCGCATTCAGCAAGAACATACGACGCAAGAACTTGTAGCACGGGGATAGGCATACGTAGCATAGGCTGCATGCGAAGAATATTTACGCTGTATGTTCCGCGAGAAGTATACACAACTTCAACTGTTCCACGAGACGCATGTATGAGCTATGCGGGGCGTATATGTATGTTGTACGCTGCGCGAGGTGTATACGAACATCGTACACTGCGCGGAGTATATATATATACGTTGTACACTGCGCGGAGAATACGTGTATGTTGTACGCGGCGCGGGGTATATATATGTATTGTAAGCAGCGTGGAGTATGTTGTACGTTGCACGGAGTATATAGGTATATAGTAAGCCGTGTGGAATATGGATGGACATTGCGCGCTGCACTGAGTATATCTGTATGATGCATGTTCTGGGAAAAGGTAAAAATAACTTGAGTGTTCTTCATGCTTGCGGCACAAAGAGCTTATAGGAGTACTAGTTCGCTTACAGTGAAGAAACAGTATAAATACGCGGCGAAAATACACCGCGGAGTCCAGTGTTCTCTATTCGTTCATAGGGCGAAGCTCTGTCCGGTTCGCGAGTCATTTTTATACAAATAGAACTTAGTCTCTGAAAGCCTGCTTGAACTTAATCTCGGGAAGCTGAGTCGGACTTAGCCGTCGGCAGCCCGAGTGAACTCAGCCGCCGCCTCTACAATCAATCACTGGCGGTTTCGTCGACATCTGCAGACCAAGTTCAGGGACAATCATCGAGACCTCGCCTACTACGTCATTGCGAGCACGGCCGCCTACTATCAAACTTCAGCCGGAGTCGCCTGCGCTTCTTATCTATAACTCTTCCGGCGGACGCCAGTATATAGTCCGGCCGTTGTACTAGCCACTCGTAAGGTATTACGCTTTATAAAAATAAACAAGTTCATTCACGCAACACACTGGTGTTCTTTTATTTCCATTCACCTGTCTGCCTTAATAAGCCAATAATATAACGGGCGAAATTCCCGATATAACA
>CACVKI010146213.1:0-13620 GCA_902732785.1 Trichogramma evanescens | reverse complement strand
GCAGCAGAACGCAACGGCATCACACATCAAACATCGCAGCTCGTCCAGCGTCAGGCAGCAGACAACTCGCACTCGCACATGACTCTTTCGGGATTTTAAGTTTTCTTTCGTCATTTCAGGATAGTGCAGTGCCTATTAAAACAGTTCAAACATTTTCAGTGACATTTAGTGTATAAGTAGCGTAAGTTACGAGTGATAAGTGGTAAGTTTTGAGCTCCCTCGCCCCCCTCGCGTTGTGTCTCCGTGATCTTGGTGCGTATTTCAAAATTTCCTCTTGTTGCTCTGTCGTTCTCTGCCTACTTTACATTACTCCAATTGCTGCCACTACCTTGGTTCAACAAGTCTTCATTCATCTTCACAAAAGAAAATTTTTTTTAAATTTTTTTCTTTTGAATTTTAGTCGTGTCATCGCTTTGTCTTTTCTTCTCTGGCTGTTTTGACTCACTCTTAGTCATGAGTACAGAAGATAAGGACACCCTCTTGGACCTCTCGGTCCTCACCAATGATGACTCAGGAGAACTAGATCCAGCTGTCTTGGCCCAATTCAAAGCTTATGAGAAAGCCATTGCAACCCTCACAGCTCAGGTGAAAACCTTGGCACAGCGAATCGACAATCAGAACAGCACAGAGCAGTCTGGTCTGCCCACCTCCACTGCTGCTGATACGAGTACTTCTACTGGCTCTTCAATCGCCTCCAATGTCTCTTCAACAGGGTCGACTCTCACCACACAGTGTCACATACAGAGCACTTGCTCTTCGTGCACCAGCGCCCATTGGCCGGGAGCTTCCAACACACAAGCTTTTAATCCTCAAGCACAGGCTTTCTTTCCTCACTCGCACTCACTGCCTCCAAAGCTCGAACCTGGCTCCACTGAGGAGTGCAAGACACCTATTGGCCCTTTACACCAGGGTGCTCCTGCACCCTCAGCACCCAACTTAGGAGACTTGCACAACTCTTCAGAAATGCATTCTGCCCACAACAACTTTGTCGCCTCTGGTCATCCCCTTACAGAATCAATCTTCTTCTCACGGACATGCCCACCTTTTGGCAGCATGATCCTCAACTCTGGTTCGACATGGTCGACAGTGAGTTCAGCCAAAATGGAATCACTGATGATCAAGCCAAGTTTCTCGCTGTGCTCAAGCACCTTGGCAGTCACATTTTTAAGACAATTTCTCCTGTTCTGCGTTCACTCCCTGAAACAGACAAGTATTGCAGACTCAAAGAGCATCTTATCAAAAAATTTGCTCCCTCTACACAACAAAAAATTGACTCGTTATTAAAAAAGTGTAAACTGGGCGACAAAAAACCATCCGAATTATTCACAGAAATGGAGGCCCTCGGGCAAGGCCACGTTCCTCAGGCCACTATACTACTTTTTTGGTATAGGCTCATTCCAAATGATATGGCTATACAGCTAGACGACGCCGTCACTCGTCAGGACGCACAGTCTGCTATGGAGAAAGCAGATCGAATTCACCAGCGGCTGAGGTTTCCTGACACACACATCTCAGCCATCGCCAGTTACGACACACTGGACGATGCGAGGCTCAATCAAATCACTGAGCATCTCTCGGACAAAATACTGGCATTTATTGAATCTAAAACGAAACCCAGACAGAATCGCTCTTCAGATTCTTCAGGCTCTCATCAACGAGCTCGCTCTCAGTCTAGGACAAACTTTGGTCCAAACAAAGACTTGTGTTTTTATCATTCTAAATACAAAAACGAAGCCAAAAAATGCCCAGACAATTCCTGCGCAGCGAGCAAATATGAAAAAGAATGGCAAGCTGAGGAAAAGTCTAAAAAATCCGCCCGGCTTGACATTTGTGAGACTCGGTTACAGGGAATCATAGGTTCTAAACGTTTATTCATCAAGGACAAAGTCCTAGCTCTTGTCTTCTTGATTGACACTGGAGCGGAGGTGTCAGTGCTCCTAAAGGACGAAAACAGCACCTTGTCTCCCTCTTCGCTCACTTTACACGCCGCGAATGGCACCCTCATTCACACATATGGCGAACGGCTGGTCAACATGGACTTCGGCTTTCATCGTGTCACGCGCTGGACGTTCATTTGTGCCGACGTCCCATACCCAATCATTGGGGCGGACGTGCTTGCACTTTGGTTGGCTGCCAGACCTACAGACTAAAAAGCTCATCGATAAAGTATCAAAAATTTCGGCTCAAGGCCACTTGGCTGACGCACCAATCACTGGCATAAGCCTGATTGACCCGCAACATCCCTTTGCATCAATTCTCAGCCAGTACACCGCACTCTTCAGCTCACAGACTGATCCTAGTGTTCGTGCTTCAGGAGTTTTTCATTACTTGCCAACTTCAGGTGACCCTATCGCACAACGCCCTAGGCATCTCACGCCTGAAAAATTAAGAGCAGCGAAGCAGCAGTTCGCAGCATGGTGCGAAGACGGGACCTGTCGTCCTTCAGACAGTCCCTGGGCTTCGCCCATACATATTGTACCAAAAAAATCACCTGGTGAGTTTCGAGTATGCGGCGACTTCCGTAAACTCAACGCAGTGACTCAACCGAATAAATACCCGGTGCCAAAC
This sequence comes from Trichogramma evanescens, assembly GCA_902732785.1. Taxonomy (NCBI): domain Eukaryota; kingdom Metazoa; phylum Arthropoda; class Insecta; order Hymenoptera; family Trichogrammatidae; genus Trichogramma; species Trichogramma evanescens. Next base: position 11,052 of record CACVKI010146213.1, on the reverse strand, counting down.
CTTCACGACTTCACGTCGATACTACACGGTACGTGCATTTACACGACCCTAGACCTGTATCAGGCCTTCAACCAGATACCCATGGCACCTGAGGATATCCAAAAGACAGCGGTTATTTCTCCTGTAGGCCTGTTCGAATTTTTATTTATGCCATATGGTTTGCGTAATGCATCACAAACATTTCAGCGTTACGTAAACCAGGCACTTGGTGATTTTGACTTCGTCTTTATTTACATCGACGATGTTCTTATAGCCTCAAACTCCAGAGAGGAGCATGAAATTCATCTACGAGCAGTCTTAAAGAGACTCAAGCAGCACAACCTGCGCCTCAATTTAACGAAGTGTGTTTTTGGTCAATCGGAAGTAGTCTTCTTATCGCACTTGGTCAATGCAAACGGATTTTCTCCTCTCCCTGACAAGGTACAGGACATACAGAATTTCCCGCAGCCCACGAACATTGATGAACTTAGGCGCTTCTTAGGCCTCGTCAATTTTTATAGAGCGTTTGTTCCTCACGCTGCCGAAATTCTTGCGCCTTTGAACAAACTAATTGTCGGCGCTAAGAAAAAAGACACGACGCCGATCCTCTGGTCCCCTGAAGCCGACAAAGCTTTTTGCGACAGCAAACAAGCACTCACCAAAGCAACAGCGCTAGGCTTTCTCAAAGAAAATGCTCAGATACGCCTGGTTACAGACGCCTCGACCATCGCGGCTGGCGCAGTCCTCGAGCAGCAAACCGACTCAGGCTGGCAAGCGTTAGGCTTCTTCTCAAAAAAATTTACATCGGGCCAGAGGAAATACGCGCCCTACGACCTCGAACTTACGGCCATATTTTTAGCAATTCGGCATTTTCACCATGAGCTAGAGGGTCGTGAGTTTCCGGTGTATTGCGACCATAAACCTCTTCAGTATGCCTTCTCTCAGGCACCAGAGCATGCTCCCCTGGTTCGGCAACGGCAGCTGGCCTACATCTCGCAATACACCACCTGTATTAAATACTTACCTGGTGCTGAGAATCCGGTGGCAGATGCGCTTTTTCGCGTATCCAACGCAGAAACGCCCTCGCCTCATTCATCTGACGCTTTGCAAGTCGATGCCATCGCTCTTCCGACGACCTTATCGCTCGAAAAGCTCTCGGAGGAGCAAAGCAAAGACGAACAACTCTTGAGCATCCTCGCTGATAAAGATTTCCCACTATCCTTACAGAAAGGCATGTGGCCCGTACAAGATCGCTCAATCCCCATTTATTTTAATATTGACAACGAAGCTCTTCGTCCGTACGTCCCTCGCAGTATGCGCAACGAGGTGATCGACTTGTTTCATAAGCTTGCACACCCGGGCCCGTTGGCCACGTGCAAGCTCATTGCTAGAAAATATGTCTGGCCCAAAATGTCACAGGATGTGCAAAGCTTCTGCAAAACTTGCCTACAATGCCAACAGGCAAAAATCTCAAGGCACAACAAGCTAATTCCAGCAAACTTCACTCTACCGGACGCTCGCTTTTCACATGTCCATATTGATATCGTGACGCTGCAGGAGAGTGAAGGCTACGTTTACGCGCTTACGATGATTGATCGCTACTCTAGATGGCCAGAGGCCACGCCCCTCAAGGACATGCATGCAAGCACTGTTGCTCGTGCGTTCATCGACACTTGGGTCGCGCGTTTCGGCGCTCCAGAGATCATCACCTCAGATCAAGGCTCACAATTTGAGTCAGAACTTTTCACAGAATTTTGCAAGATTCTTGGCATCGTTCGTGTGCGAACCACGCCCTACAATCCTAGGTCCAACGGGATGATAGAGCGTTGGCACCGCGATTTTAAAACGGCTCTGATTGCGTACGAAGGCTCGGACTCTTGGACGCGAATCTTGCCCATGGTAATGCTCGGACTGCGCACCAGAATCCGCTCGGATATAGATGCCAGTCCAGCAGAGGTCCTTTTCGGCACCACTCTACGCCTGCCAGGCGAGTTCTTTTCAGACCACAGCACTGAGAACGACAGGCAACTTTTCACCAAAGAGATTCGACAGTTCTTGAGGAGCTTGAGACCCATTCCGGTCACTACTCATGAAAATTTCAAACCTTTTTTCTTCAAAGAGCTCAAGGACTCATCGCACGTATTTGTTCGTGCAGCTCCCATTAAGAAAGCTCTTGAGCCCCCATACCTAGGTCCCTTTAAAATCAAGGCTCGACCTTCAGAATACTTCTATGTAATCAACGTGACCAATAACAGGGGGGTAGCGGAGCTCAAAACGGTTTCCACGAGTCGCATTAAGCCAGCTCATGGCACATTCGAAGACATCGACAACTTCGTGCCAGAATTGTTACAGCCTGACGCGCAGACTGACGAAGCGGCTTTAGTCGATGACTTCGACGACAAATTTAATGATAAGCACAACATAGTATTAGCTCCAGATGTTCCTTTTGCTAGTCAAAGACAAAAAGCCAAAGTCACTAAGCCTAAGAAAACGGCCACCAAGACAATATTAAAACCTAAGGAAAGCTCTGAGAAAGCTCAAGGTTCAGCCAAAAATAAAAAAGTCAAATTTCAACTTGAGCATTCCTATTCTCAAAAATAATTAGACTCCATTGTTGTTGTTTGCTAAAAGTAATGTTCTATTTTTATATACTTAAAGGTAAATTAGCAATTAAGTAGATAAAGACTGTCTGTGAGCTAATCACATTAAAATAATACAGTCAGTCAAGACACCTGTTATATTTTTGTTCACATACTCTAATTAAAAGTTAAAATCTTCTCTGCACTCTAATTAATAAAAAAAAAAAAAAAACTGGCATAGAGTCAGACCCAAGGCAAACTCCTTATTATCATTTTTAATAAATTATTGTAAAAAAAAACTTAAGACTACCTGTCTTAAGTTTTTTTCTTTATCACCCCGTAGCACTGTGGGAAGATGCCCCCGCTGAGTGATCAGTGTAGCTCAGACATTGAGCAGAGAAGGACCCGAATAAATCAAACCAATCAATTAATTGTTCTCCATTATTTTAACTCCTCAGTGATTATTCGTAGGCCGATCGACCTTCCATTCGATCATATATGCAAAAAAAAACAATACTGAGTGATGTGCGAGGAGAATATCAAATTACATAGTTTGCTGCTCGTGTATAACTATCGTTGTATGACTTATGTTGACTTACATACTTATTAAGATTACTATACTTAGTAAGACTTTAAATTTATCATAGATTTAAGCAAACCATATGATTCGCGATAAACATTGTTAACTATTACCTTATCAAAAAAAACATGTGCCTATTAACAGTGCCATATATGTCTAAAATAAGTTTTAATTTTAAATTTATTATAGATTTGAGCAAACCATATGTTCCACGATAAACATTGTTAACCATTACCTCATCATCAAAAAAAAAAAAAAAACATGTGCCTATTAACAGTGCCATATATGTCTTAAATAAGTTTTGATTTTAAATTAATTATAGATTTGAGCAAACCATATATTCCACGATAAACATTGTTAACTATTACCTCATCAAAAAAAAAACAAAAAAACATATGCCTATTAATAGCAACATATATGTCCTAAATAAGTTTTGATTTTAAAACTATAGATTTGAGCACGCCTTATGTTCCTTATTAACAATGACACATGTGTATTAAATGAGTTTTGATACAAACAAAAAAAGTAAAAGAAAACATGCAAAAAAAATGTATAATAATATAAAGTGAAGGAATTTATATATACGGGTCAAAATAATACTTTTTTACAAAACCGTGCGCACGTATGTCACCGATCTTGACGCGCTATTGGTATGTTATAGTACATGGTAAAAAGGTCTTAAAAAACCAAATTTTAGACTCCCTCCCTCCTCCTGCCCCCCACTTTCGGTATAAACATCCATTTTCGATCTATATTTTTTCTAAAGGCCTGATGCAATTAAAAAATCTGAAAAAATTCGTAAAAATACTTTTTAACAATTCAAACAACTTTGAATTTTTCAGATTTTTTGAGAGCTTCAGGCCTTTAGATAAAATCATTAAAAATTCTAAAAATCGAGATACGTCGATATGAGCCGATATGGAACTCGAAAATTTTTTCAGTTTTTTTTCGCATTGAAAAACATAACCTCAATTTTTTTCAGATTTTTTCAGATTACCTAACACACCTTTTGAAGCAAAAAACCGCTTTTTTTAACGAAAATTATTTTTTTAGGATGATACGAAGCCCCGAAAAATTTGGAAAAATTTTTTTCTTGTTTTTTTTATCAAAACACATAACCTCAAATTTTTTCAGATTTTTAAATTGAAGGCGATAACTTCTAGAGCTGAAAAATGCTATTATTGACAAAAAAAGGTTCCTAGAACCCGATGGTTCCGGTAAAAAAATTTGAAAATATTTTTCTTGAATTCCTTGTCAAATTTTAATAAAATTTGCCGGTTTCAAAAGTCCGATTGAAGCTTCTTAGCTCAATCTTGAGCATCAAAATCGATTGATGCAAAATTCTGAAGACGTTTCTGAAGACATTAAAAAATTATAAATCTTTTTTGATGCTCTAGATTGAGCTAGGAGGCTTCAATCGGACTTTTGAAAGCGGTAAATTTTATTAAAATTTGACAAGAAATTCAAAAAAAAATATTTTCTAATTTTTTTACTGGAACCATCGGGTTCTAGGAACCTTTTTTTGTCAAAAATAGCATTTTTCAGCTCTAGAAGTTATCACCTTCAATTAAAAAATCTGAAAAAAATTGAGGTTATGTATTTTGATGAAAAAAACAAGAAAAAAATTTTTCCAAATTTTTCGAGGCTTCGTATCGTCCTAAAAAAATTATTTTCGTTAAAAAAAGCTGGTTTTCGATTGAAACGGTGTGTTAGGTAATCTGAAAAAATCTGAAAAAAATTGAGGTTATGTTTTTAAATGCGAAAAAAAACTGAAAAAATTTCTGAGTTCTATATCGGCTCATATCGCCGTATCTCGATTTTTAGAATTTTTAATGATTTTATCTCAAGGCCTGAGGCTCTCAAAAAATCTGAAATAATTCAAAGTTGTTTGAATTGTTAAAAAGTATTTTTACGAATTTTTTCAGATTTTTTAATTGCTTGAGGCCTTCAGAAAAAATATAGATCGAAAATGGACGTTTATACCGGAAGTGGGGGGCGGGAGGGGGGAGGGGGTCTGAAATTTGGTTTTTAAGACATTTTTACCATGTACTATAACATACTAAAAGCGCGTCAAGATCGGTGACATACGTGCGCACGGTTTTGTAAAAAAATATTATTTTGACCCATACATATATAATGATAATAATAATCTGCATCAATAAACTGTGTGAGCAACTTACACACTACTTTGATTTCAATTTATAATATTATTTAGAGAAGGGAAATGAATTAAGAAATGACTTTGAATTGCAGTTAAATGAAAAATTTTTCGATTGAGATAACAAACTCAAAGTTCGCCAAAGCAAACTAAAGCAATGTTACGGTCAAAGTAAGCGTGCCTATGCGAATGCAACACGAAAAAAGGATGTACGATTGTTTCCCTTATCTCTAATTTAAACTTATCACCGAGCTTCTGGAGCAAAATTTGCTCATGAAACCAATAGAGAATAATATTTCATAAAAATATAATACATGTTATATATCAATAATTCAAAGAGGTATCTTTTCTGTTAACGACGAAAATAAGGTAGAACTAGGAGAGAAGTTAGAAAATCTGAAAAGAAATGTGTGATAACATATAAACACGGGAACATTCTCTTATCCACCGTATTTGCATTTATGTAACGAATTCAAGAATATCGGGACGTCGCACTCATGTTTCCGCCTTTTGTTTGTAAGATCATTGTATTAATTTTAAAATTTATATTTCTATCGCTTAAAAGATGTAAAAGCTAAGGTGACTCCGACGTAAACAGTTCAGATGAGACTAAACTCAAGACAGGCCGGTAGCTGTTATATCCCAAGGATATAACGTAACAGACGCAGCAATAAGTTCGTATGCAAGCACAAGGCTATTCAAGAATTTATAATTCAGTGACGAACACACTATGTACACAGCATAGGCTGCCGGCTGGGGAATCGATTAGTGACCTTGAATTTGACCTTGAACAGCTACAGCGAACCAAAAATCGTTTTTTTCCCGGTGATCCCCAATTTTTATTGCAGATTCGAAAAGAGCGGAAAATTTCAAGTCAGATTATGTCTTTTGATTTTTTTTCAAGGGTATTATAAAGGCGCTACAGATACAAATAAAACCCTAATTTTTGCGTGCAATTTTCGAATTTTTCCTAATAAGGGCTTTATTTATATCTGCAGTGCCTTTAAAATACCCTCGAAAAAAAATAAGGAGACATAATCTGACTTGAAATTTTCCGCTCTTTTCGAATCTGCAATAAAAAATGAGGGTCACCGGGAAAAAAACGATTTTTGGTTCGCTGTAGCTTTGAGGTTATGTTCAAGGTCAAATTCAAGGTCACTAATCGATTTCCCGTCAAAAAATACATAAAATACATGGTTTTGTGAATTTTTCCAAATTTTTTCATTATTTTTATCGCTGAGAATCAAATTTTTAAGTTTTTCCCATTTAAAATTCATGTAAGCTTCAAACCGCTTGGGGGCCACCTTAAAATAATTTTTCGAACTCTATAACCCGGCTTTCTCATTGTCTAATCAAATAGAAGACATCTAGGTGGGGGGAGAAGCAATACAAAAAAGTCGGGAAATAACGGACACCCTAATATATATGTACGTTGTGCACATTCAACAAGAACATACGACGCAAGAACTTGTAATACGGCAATAGGCATACACTGTAGAATAGGGTGGATCGAAATATGAATGATTTCGAAAATCACTTTGTAATAGTAATTAAAGTTATTCTTTTGGTATCCAAAAAGAATACCCACAACTTATACCCTGACAAATCAATATTTCTACTCTGACTTGGCGATAGTATCCATTTATCGTTAATTTTCGGTAATTTCATCGTTTTTTGATCTTTTAAACGTGAAAATGTCATTACAATTTTTTAAAATTTTTTCTAACTTTATACAGTCTTGAAAAATATCCAAAAGAAGGCGAAAGAATAGAGAACACCGTCAGCTGCGCATCAAGGAAGCCAAGGAAATGGGACTTGCTGTGATACCAAAGGACTCAGTCACGAAGCAGAGAATTTGGGAAGTTATAGAGTCGGCCCTACGACCTGATGATGTAGAGAAGGTCCGCGCCGACGCAACGTATTACCTGCCACTCATCATTCCACTCGTGTTCGAAATTGAGAGAACGAGAAGAGAAATACGCAAGCTCAAGAGACACATCGAGGCAAAGCACTCTGTCAAAGAACAGCAGCGGCTGCCGTTAGATGTTTTGGAGTTTTACGCGTCAACATCGCTATGCAAGTCATAGACTTGACGGAGGACGACGACATGCTCGAGGTAGTGGAGGTAATTTATCTTGCGTTTGAGTCAGATTTTCCGATAAATTAAATTATCACGAAAAAAATCTAAAATGTACCTATTAGTTCACTCAAATGTGCGACAGTGGTCAATTAACTCAAAAATCGATCTGTGTCAGTTATTTCAAGTGTAGAGCGATATTAATAAAAATAAGTAAAAAAACGAGATAAAATTCAAAGAAAAAAATTTTATCAATGAAACTTTGACTCTGTAACGGTTAAAACATCTTCTCTTGGATATTTTTCAAGACTGTATACAGTTAGAAAAAATTTTAAAAAATTATAATGACATTTTCACGTTTAAAAGATCAAAAAACGATGAAATTACTGAAAATCAACGATAAATGGATACTATCGCCAAGTCTGAGTAGAAATATTGATTTGTCAGGGTCCAGGTTGTGGGCATCCTCTTTTGATACCACTAGAAGTTTACAGCGCGCTACGCGCGCATTAGATTTACGTTAGGTTTATATTATTTTTAAAATGAACAAACGCTTGGGTTTCTTTTATTTTTTATTTTTGAAATTCAATTTTAATTACTATTGAAATACAAACATAAATAAAATAAGTTTGAATTTTTTTGTAAATATTAAAAAAAAATGTTCGATTATATTAAATATTATTTTGAGGTACTACTGAGTCAATATTCCTTCGCGTACACTATCCGACGATTAATTCTGTCAACTGGAACATGGAATTTTGTATGTTATACATTTTCAAAATCTTGATTCAATAGACAAAATCAATCGTCGGTAGTGTACACAGCAAGAATATATTTTTATAAATTATCCGATAGAAAATCGAATTGGAACTAACTTCATAAGTGTCGTACGTTAGATTAATGAACATTCAAATACAATTTATATTCGAAGTTACAATTAAATAAAACCTAAAATTTGATATATTTTATATTTTATATTAAATATTCTTCACTACATACAATTTTTAAAGCTCTTCTTCAATAATATAGATAAAGATAAGTTCACTTTTTGAAAAATTGAACAGTAAATTTTAATTTCTGTTCAATCTGTTATATGTACGGCTCATTCTGCTTATTTAAATTCTAGAATGTTCTGAATATGAGAATTACTGCTGAGTTAAATATTACTGTTGAAATAAAATGGATCCGATTATGACGCAATCACTTCGATATGATAAGAGGTACAGAACGACCAGATTAATTCTATTGCAATTAAATGAACCAAGATGTTGATACAGTCAATTGAATTAAAATATCATATCTTTGCCTCTGCTAAAATCACAGTATAAAATAAATGGTAATGATTTAATCAAATTAAAATAACCCAAAAGTTTACAAAAATATGTTATTTGAAACATCATCTCTTTGCGTTCGACTTGATTAAGGTACAGTTCAACCAGTCCTAACCATTTAAAACCGAAATAACCCAAGAATATAATAGAAGCATGTTAATTGATAACGTCATCACTTCACTTTCGCTTTGATTATCACAGAGTGTGCGACACGGTGGCTTTTCGATGCCCTGCCACCGCCGCACGATGAATGCGTGGACTCGAAATGGGCTGTTTACGCGAGAAGTTAATGGGAAAGGAAGGGCAACAATGGGTTTAATAAAATGAAGTTTTATTAATATAATAAAATAGAATATTTATTATAGAGAAATGGCGAATTGACGGGCTTTTTATATCTATATATATATCTCACATACGCACTCGCACACACACCTTGCAAATCATGTTACCGTACCAAATCAATTCGATGAATACAATCCGGCGTTGGCTCGACAATGGTGATGGTACAATCCGGCGCGCCATGGCGTTGGCACGGCTCACCTCTGAATCTCAGAGAAATTTTTCGGACCAGAAAAATCGACTGCCCTTTGAAAGAGGACATGAGGAGATAGAGAAGGGACAGCACGGCGGGAGTTCCGATCGTTGCGTTCATGGCTCGAAGCGACTTCGAGGACCAGCCCAAGTTCGATTCAGCAGACAGGCCAGTGTTGAATCGCGCTACGGCGATTCATCTCGCGGGTGAATGCAGATTGGACCAAATTCTCGACGCTACACCGATGGATCCGGATACTCGCATCTCCACGTGGCCTGCCAGTACGACCACCACGAAGTCGTCGCGAAACTCCTCCGAGCCGGCTAGCCGACGGTTCGCCTCGTACAGGAGCGAACGTCCGAATCTTGTCTTATCCGCCGCTGAACTTGGCTCTCAGGCGCGCGAGCTATGATTGACGAACAATATACTCATACAACTTCGTGTAACGTGTAAAAGTATTTTACAATATAAAAAAAGTGATCTTACCATAGAAGATCTGCATCGATGACACCCACGGCGCAGACTTCGTATGGTTTTCTTTTCTCCGCCACTGTGATCTCCGTCACCTTCACCAGCATCTAAAACACAGAAACCATCATTTCACCTTTACAACATGCACTAGAAATTTATTTTTAGTAACACTATCTAGGATTAATTTTATGCTGAGCTGTAGGAATAACATCGCGACTTTTCTGCTATACGTCAAAAATTCGTGGTTAAGCTCTGAGTTGAATGTCAAAAAAACAGTAAACAAACAAACTACCATAGCCTTTCGATGATTGATTGATTGATTGAATAACTTTATTCGGCCGCAGGGCAAGCCCAATCTGGCACAGCAGTAATTACAATAAAAGCATGCATTGTTGATAACAATTTAACAACAATGTAATAAAAGTTACAATAGAAGTTTCGATATAGCGTAGTGTTGAGTGGAGATAAATAGTGTGAAATATATGATGGCAGCGATTGTGATAGCGATGGTGATAGCGATAGTGAGGTAGGTAGTGTGAAGGGTGAAGATGTGATATAATTTATCATTTATGAGTGCTCAGCTTTGTCCATGTCAAGTAGTTTGCGAAAGACTATGGTTTTGAATTGGGCTATGAATTAAGGATGTAAGGAGGTAGGATTCCAACGCAGAGTTCAGCAGTCATCCTTCCTTCCTTATCTTATCCTATAGTCCTTAGGTCGAGAGAGAGAACTCCGCGAGATGCCTGCGATAGAATATAAGGATAGGTTCGGCGCCGTGTATCAATAATGAATTGCCGAACTTGAGCGAGAGAGAGTGAGCGACTCGTAGCGAGCCGCAGGTCTGCGCGTGCTGCTGTAAGCAGACGAAAACCTGTCAAGTGGAAAGGGCATGTGTCGACTGACGGGTCGCATGATTGAGCAGAGGGACGACACTCTGTTTTGGAAAGCGCGAGCGACAACATCGCGAGGTTATCCGCTACTGTGTGCGTGAAGAGTGTGTGCAACCGCTGACGTGACCGAGATCCTGGCTGCCCTCTCGTTTGGCCCTTGCTTTTGTCTGCAGTCCGCATCCGCCTAATTCTAGCCCAATTCAACCATCTTCGAGACTACGAGTCGACGAATGTAAGTCGTTCAGCTCTCTCAAGTGTTGGCGCCATATTGTGTTCCCGTATAAGGCTCGATCTCTCTCGACTACGTCCCCGTGTAGCTCGTTCTACGATCCTTACTGCTGTACCGTCTAGCCGAGGTGTCCATGAAGCCGCATATAGATTGTATCCGGTGATACTTGTAATCGCGTGCCTAATTATCATATTGTACAACATCTTTTAATAATCTCTTTGTTTTC
>CACVKI010146210.1:9808-57112 GCA_902732785.1 Trichogramma evanescens | reverse complement strand
GATTTGTAAGTACAAATTTGAATTCTACATCAAATTTTACATTAAAAACCATGATTCAACAATTTTTTGATGTTAACCTCAGAAAATCAGAATTGCAAGCAGAATATCCTCAAAACATGAAAATCCAACTTTGAGGCCCTGAAAATTCAATAGGGTTGGACCTAGAGGGCTGAAACTTTCAGGATTTTCACTTTTCAATGTACTCTTCAAAAGTACATAATTTGAGAAAAAAAATTTTTTTGACCATCACCCTAACTATGGCTTAGCCCATATATAAGCGCGAGGCTACGAGGAGAGAATCTCTCGCATTACGCCTCGGACGGAGAAGAAGTTTATAGAACGCAGCAGCAGCGGCGGCAGCACGAGCTTGCGCACTACACACGCCCTTGCTGTATAACATAATCGCACTTGCGCGCGCGCGCGGTAATTGCTTTTCTATTATTGCGCCTATTTTTTCACGTTATATATAGTCGATAGAGGCGTGTCGGTGATGGTCACATAATTATAAAGACGAAAATTACGACCTATTGCTTTACTTTTCTAACGCGAATAAAAAAAAAGGAATAGAAACGACTCGACGCTGCAAAACATATAGCATGCGCGGACTCCATATTATTTACACGAAACTCTATACTGTCGCCTGTTATAACGAAAGCTTATATATACGATCGAAAGCTGCGGACTCGAAAGCTGCCGTATATATGTGTGATGGCTGCGAAGGGGGTGTGGTGTGCCCGGCGCCCGTTTCTACCTACACTACTGCAGCCAACGTTATTATATATATATACGCGCGAGGAGCGGGGCTCCCCGGTATTATATATACAGTATATATACGGTATATAGCAGGCAGCGAGGAATCCCGAGCGCTCCCAGCAACGCCCCCGCGTTCGCTGCGTCCGTATGGAACGAAACCTGCACCTCCCTCGCTTCAGGCTCTACAGTGTACGCTGCCTCTCTTTCTCCTGTCCATTCCTATATATACGTATCGTGTTCGTCTCTCTCTCCGTACGTTATATTAGCGCATTCGCCTCTCCGATGTATACTCTCGACTCCGAACTGTGCTGTGTGCATGTGCATGTGTGTGTGTGTGCGTACACGCAGCAGCTGCAAATAGTGCAACGAGAGCAATGCACGCGGCGCAACGAATACCGTGACGGGTCAGCCATTCCGCGCACGTATACGGGGGCCAACTCTCCGTCCGATATATACAACGTTGAATTGTGCACGGTCCGTTTCGAGGCGACGACTCGCATGACGACTGGCGGCGATGTTTTAACTTCGGCTTCGCCCGCATCGAGACGTGTATTAGTAACAGCAACAGTAGTTGCTGTTACTTGGAGTTGTATACTTGTAGTGCGCGAAACAGATGGTATTTTTTTTTTTTTTTAAATAAAGTATTTATATGATTTGAAAATTGGACGTGAAAGCTCGATATCGAAGCAGCATCGACGATTGCGAGATATATCGATTTTCTCGATGTTCCAATTATCATGTGCATTCACACGCGCTCCTCGCGCAGTTTTCGAGCGTTTTACAAGCTCTCCCTCTCTCTCTCTCTCTCTCTGAAGTAATTTCACATCGAGATAATTATATTAAATGTATATACGCGGCGCGGGGTGCCTCTGTAGATACACACACACACACACACACAAGCCGAGGATCGATTCGCCTCGGCTTCGATTATCGACGCGCGTAATCGCGCGCGCAGGAAGAATATATTGCACGCGCGTCCGCGCACGAGCATCGGATCTCCAGCGCGAGATACTGTCCACACACAGCACTTACAGAAGAGAATAGTATATAGAGACGTATAGCGAGAGAAGATCGTCGTCGATCTGCGCTCTTGCGGCTTTTATAAGCCCGGCGCGCGTTTGTGTGTGTATGTATACGATAAGATCTGCTCGCAGTGCTGTATATATATATATAGCTCTCGGAGCTGTGTGCATAGTATAGAGTAGCTCGCGCGTGGTTGCTGTATTATTGAGCGATCTTTTCTCTCCTTATATAAGCTCACTCTCTCTCTCTCTCTCTCTTATCGATAAAGATGCGCTGCGCGGAGAGAGCGAGCTTTATAGATATATATCTATAACGCGTCTTTGCCGAGTAATTCGCGATTCCTCGTCGTTAAAAAAAAAAAAAAAAACTAAAAAATCCATCCGCCTCAGCCTGCAGTGTATACAGCACTCTATACTAACCGTTCTCTCTCTCTCTCTCTTCGCTTCTCGGCGACAATGCGGTAATTAATCCAAGTAGCGTCCATCTCTCTCTCTCTCTCTTTTTCCCTATATACGCGACGAGCTCGCATTGGCGCACTCCCGTGTATTCCTATATACACATATATATACGCACGACCGAGAGTGAGAGAGAGAAACTTCGACTTTGTTTTTTTTTTCTTTTATCTTTTTGCTTCACGAAACCAAGCAAGAGAGAGAGAGAGAGAGAGGCAGCAACATCTCTCGCGAGCGAGCGCGCGCGGCCTACTCAAAGCATTCCATTCGATGCGAAAGAGCAAGCGCGCGAGGTAGTAGTAGTAGGGAGGTTGTTCTTCTCTCTCTCTCTGCGTCTCGCTTGTGTGCCTGTGTGTGGAAGGTGCGCGCAAGTGCACACATACACACACACACACACACACACACACACACACACACATGGGCGAGTTGCTGCTCGCGAGAACCCATATACAACCCTTAAGCCATACGTTCGCTCTCGAGACTTTTCTCCTCTCTCCTCTCTTCTTGTTTATTTATTTTCATTTTATTTCATCTGCTGTTCTTTTCTTTTTTTTTCGTGCCCCCGCTTTGTTTCGCGAACTTTCGCACGCACGTATGAGAAAGCTGTGAGTCTGAAGCTCGCTTCGATATGTACAGATATATTGACGATACCTGCCTTTCTCGTTGTGTTTTATCCTCCCTGCGAAGCGGAAAACTCGAGGGATGATTTCGATTTCGAGTCAATGGGACGGAGAGGAAGTGCCTCTCGTACGCGTAATCGCGCGAAAAATTAATAATAACTCGTTCGAGAGACCTCATCGATAAGTATACACGATAAGTGCGTGGTGATATATTTAAGGGAACGTTAAACGACAATAAAAACTGAAGTACGACTCGAGTGTGACTCGCGATACGTATATATTTGTAAAAGTATCCTTCAGCCGAAGCCTTTTTCCCATATATACCCGAGCCTCGTCGCACCCGCGAGAATTCGAGTAAGACTAACGAACGACACGGCTGTTGCGGCGCGGATAAGGTAGAATGTGTGTATAAAACAGAGAGAGAGAGAGAGAGAAGTAACAAGCTTCCAGCTTGTGGCTCCGAGCTACAGGCGTGCATATATCTATGGCAATTTGTTTGCCGGACACGGGCTATTTATCCAGGCGCGGGGCCTCAGACGGCGTATACTTACGTGGCATTAACGCGCGACTCCGCGAGCTGCTGCTACTATTACTACTATATCCCCTTGTGCCAAAGACGGTATCTCGGCCGTTGAAAAATGAATCGCCCCGCAACGAGCACGAGCGTATATAAAGAGCGAAGAAAATCTCTGTTTACTGAAAAATTTTGAAAATTCGTGTGCGTATGTGTTTGTGTGTCTGATGTTGACATATAGCTGGCCCCGAGAAATCGTCGGTCACGGCGCGCAGTGTCCATAGAGTCGCTCGCGATCACGCACGTGTTCTGGATTTTCTTCGATATACATCGTCGTCGTCGTCGTCGTTGCGCGAAAAAAAAACAAAAAAAAATGGCCGACAACATGCACGTGACCCCCGATTATCTCAGGCATCGAGACAACGCCGACGCCCTCATCAATCTGCGCGAATTTCTGAACACGCACGGCTGGCAGGAGCAAGCGGACAGATCGCTGACTCTGTGCATGCTGAGCGCGACGGTGAAGCGGCCCGTGCCCGGCGGCGACTACGGCGACGAGCTGCTCGACACGATCGAGGACACCGTGAGCCAGATCCCGATCGGCTATCTGATCCACACGAATCTGTACCACGTGAACCGGGCCATACTGCTGGTCGCCTGCGTCGAGTACGTCCTCTACCTGGGCGGGGAGAGCGACGAGGCCATTTACGGCTGCGACGAGGACACGGCCGTGCAGCTGTACAATCGGCTGCGCCAGTTCCCGGCCGAGTACCAGCCCGAGGCCAGGATCGTGGCCAGGGCCAGGGCCTTCTTTCGCTGCGACAAGCTGGCGAGGGACCGCTGCTACTCGGCCAGGATCAAGTACTACTTGTCCAAGGTCGAGATAGACCGGGAGGAGCTGCACTACATAAGGAACAAGTCGATTCAACTGATGTGAGTGTGCGCAAAGAGATATTATGAACGATGGTCGATGCACGATTTTGAATTGCTCGGGTGATTAATTTTTGGATTTGGTTCGCAGCGAGGATCGCGAGGAACCATGGTACGGAGAAGAATATTAACTTTGCCGCCTTGGTGGACCGTGGATTTACTCCGCTGACGTGGTACTCGAAGAAAGAACCGCGAAGAGTCCCGATAAACACTTTCATTGATTGTTGTAGAAATTAACAAAATTGACTTTCCGTTTTTTTTTAGCATTTTTTAAACTTTATTAATAAAATTGTATTTTTAATTAGATTAAACATTAGATATTTTCTTGAAAAGCGATGAAAGATTTTGACAAACATTGTGATAACGTATTTTATATTTGAAATCAAGTAACTGCACGAAACACCCTCATTTTAATTAAAAAGCTTTAAATATATAACACAATCGTACGAGAGACACGGGTATAATGTTATCGCTTACAATGTTTAATATGAAAAAATGGATTTCGTGTTACATTAATATTTTGTAAAACAACATTTTATAACTTTTTATTAAATTTTATGAATAATTTTGACGCATTTCGTGATCTTTGTTTTTATATTTGAAATTAAATAACCAAATGGAATTCATTCATTCAAGAGACAGGGCTATTATTATATTTTAGATGATTAAGTATTATATAAAGAGTCGAACATAAAAACAAAGCATGTGCTTTTAATACTATTACTGCTGCTCTGGACGAAAAAATTGACAACGTTGACGAGGAGGATGAGACAGGGGGACAGTGATAAAGGTGGTCAATCCACGCATTCTGGAATTATGGGAAATGCAACTTTTAAATAGATGCTATGAGCTAAATTTATGCTACTCGAGTCCCAAAATGATTCTAAAAAAAATAATTCACTTTGGGGCGAAAAAAATTACAAAAAGACCTAAAAAATGTTAAACTTTTTTGACTAAAAATGTTTATCGAGAGAATTTCGAATATCCCAACAGTTGGACTATTTTAAACGTCTGAAAGTTTGTTTTCATATTCATTGTTGTTATTAGTATACATGTGTGCGAGCACGGGAATACGATGTTAACTCGAGGCCGAAAGTCTACGATTAGTGTAGCAGTCAGTATTGTTAAAACCGCGATAAATCTCAAACGTCGCGGACAATCTATTGTAAATAAATTATCTGTATTGTTCGTCAAACATCCAAAAGTTCCTAAATACATTGGAAAATGGCGAGAATCGTAGTGACTCCGGAGTTTCTTCGCAAAAAAGCTAACGCAGGCGCCCTTCTATATTTGAGGGATTTTTTGATTAGCCAAGACATTTATGAAGACGATTTAGAAGAAGAAACGGTCGTATTTGCCATCATAAATGCGATAGTGAGAGAACCATTGAGCCCAGAGAATCGTTTAAGAAATAATGCATATTATTACATGAGAAGAACGATTGAAGACTTTACGGTCGAAGACTTGAAAGAGACTCCTCTGTTTTACATAAATCGTGGCATTTTGCTCGTCGCTCTCGTTGAAATTGTTCTGCTTCCCGGCCAACCAAAACAAGTTTACAAAGCATTGTATAATTGTGATTACGCAATGGCGATCGAGTTGTACAACGAACTGAAAGGGAACGTCAGAGGCACTCTACCCGGACCCGTCGCGGCTCAACGGGTCATGTCGTTCTTCCATTGCGATACGTTCGTACAGGATACGGGCTGCTTGGAAAGAGTAAGATTTTATTTGGAGAGCTTGCACCGCTTGCCGAATGGGAGGCTCATCGAGCGCGAGATGCAATTCATAAAAGACGAATCGATAAGATTGATGTAAGTAAACAGTTTAAAAGTGATGGATACTTTGTAATTTTACACTCCGTAATTTTGATTTTATTTCCAGCGAGAGATATAATGAACAACCTTTTGAGGATCAGCCAATGGACGAGAGACCAGATCCCCTGGATTTTTAACTAATTGTCCACGAACGACCATAACGGCTCAATCCACCAGTCGCGTCATCGCTAGTAAACCAAGGATTTGCTCGACGTTACTACGCTGACAAGATAGAATTCGAGTACTAATTGTAAAAATTTGCGGTTTTTTTATGAATGTTCAATTGTTTTTATTATCGTAAGAAAAAGTCGTAATTCTATCGATTTAAAATTTAAAACTTTATTAATAAAATTTTATTTTTAATTACATGAGAAGTTAGATATTTGTAACTTGTAACCCTATAACATTATATTTAAAGTATTTTCATGAAAAAGTGACGAAAGATTCAAAAGAACAAACTTCGTGATAATGTTTTCATATTTGAAATTAAGTAGCTGAATCAAACATCGCTCATTTTAGTTAAAAAAACTTATCCCACATAAGGAGCCAAACATAAAAACAAAATACGTGCCTTCTATACTGCTTTATCCTCGACGAAAAATTCGTACAAGAAGGAGACGGAGAAAAAGGGATACAATCTCATTATTGTCGGACTCTCGAATTATGGGAAACGCAACTTGTAAACGGACGATATGGGCTAAAATGTTTTTTATTTTCGAGTAAAAAAAATTCACGGGGAAGCTTTATCCAATAAATGAAAAAACAAAACCGACTCGAGTCGAGAAAAATTTTATCGTGAGAATTTTGACCATCCCAACGGTTGAAAATATTTTCAAAGTTTGCTCTCGTGTTTGTTATTGTAATTGTATACGTGTGTGCGAGCGCGGCAGCACGACGAGAGTATACGTTCGTGTAACCGTCAGTGTCGACAGAGCCGTGATCGAAGCAAGTTATTCGTATCGTTCATCGAACATCCAAAAGTTTCCAAATACATCGAGAAATGGCGAAATTACAGCTCACCAAAGAGTATCTCAGCAAAAAAGCTCACGCGGATGTCATTATTAATTTGAGGGATTTTTTGGTTCTCCACAATGTTCGCGCCAGCGATTTACAGGACGAGACGGTCTCGTGGGCCATGCTGAACGCGACGGTGAGAAACCCGCGAGCCTCGGTCAGCTCCCTCGTACGCGCGGTTCTCAGCTTCGGCCTCGACGATCCCAAGGACTTGCGGTTGTATCGCGTTAATCGCGGCGTGCTGCTCGTCGCCTGCGTCGAGTACGTACTGTTCCCCGACACGCTGAAAAATATTTATCGAACGATCTACGATTGCGATTACCCGCAGGCGGTCAGGATGTACAACCTGCTGAAGGGCCAGGAGGAGCAGACTCCACCCGGAAAAGTGGCCGCTCAGCGAGTCAAGTCGTTCTTCCATTGCGACAAGTTTTTGGAGGATCGGAGCTGCTTGGAGAGAATAAGATTGTACTTGAAGAGCATCGCGATCGATTCCAAGCAGATGGACTTCATAAGAAGCGAAGCGATTAAATTGATGTGAGTGAAAATGCGCCTCGGTAGTTTGTAATTTTATTTTACTTTGAATGTACGATTTTTTATTTTGGAAATTTTGATTTGTGCTTACAGCGATAATTATGATGGAGATCCTTTTAAGGGATCGATCGATGTACCATGTCCCGCGGATTTTTAACTGATTGTCCACGAACACCATGGATTTTGTCAACGTTATTCCGCTGACCAGATGGTACTAGCGGAAAATATCCAATCCGAATTTCCGACCAGAATTAATTGTAAAAGTTAGCTATGATTTTATGTTTGTTAAAATTTTTTTACATCATCAGAGGAAGAAGCAAAATTTATCTTTCGATCTTTTTAGAATTTTCTTTTAAACTTTATGAATAAAATTGTATTTTTTTATAATATAGATGTAAAATCGTGCCTATTTAAAGCAAAAATTTGACGAATGATTTCATTTTTTTTACATTCGAATCGCAAGTACCTGAATAAAATTAGCTCGATCTACTTAAAGAGCCATAAATAAATAATTGCACCAGAGACAAGTACAATATTATTATATTTCAAACGATTATGTATTATAATAAAGAGCCAAGCAAAAAAGAAGAAGCAAAGTATGCGCCTTCTACGCTACTACTACCACTGCTGCCCTCGTCGAAAAATTCGACGACCATCAAAAGGAGGAGGAGGAGGAGGAGACGCAGAGGAAAAGGGATAAAGTCGGATAATGGACGTCAAAGGCGGAACTTTTTCTGCCGCTTTGCTCAGCGGAGAGGACTGCGCCCGAGGAATTGTGGGAAATGCAGCTCGTGTGTATAGACAGAGAGACAGTTTGCGAGGCAGCTCCCTGCGTGACCTTGCATACGTATACACTCCATATATCATGTGATTCGCGCGATCGACCAAGAACAAGACATTAGGCTCCCGAAGCGTCTCTCTCTCTCTCTCTCTCGGCTTCTCGGTAGACATTGCATTCTTGCGACCAAAATTTCAATTATTACTTCTCATCTCTAATGTCATCGAGCTTCGTTAAACTTTAGATTTCACCTACGATAAATGAGTCGAGGAATTTTCCCCGATCAATATTCACATACATCACGATTGTCGAGGATGCGTCGCAACGACGACGACGACATACAGTAGTACACAATATAGATCAATGTCGGCGATTCGCTTCGGCCGTCGGCTAAATTATGCAACGATCGTCCGTGCGCTGCCGCGGATCCTTCCTCTAGCTCAACGAGTCTTATATATTTTATACATTAAATTCAATGTATCGAGGCCAATGCAATAGAGAGCAGCGCGACACACAGCGCGACCTCGAGTTGTGTATATATGTATATGCGCAAGCTCTCGCGCAGAGAGAAGAGAAAGAGGAAGGAAGGAAACGGAATCTCTGCTCGGTCGCGTTTATTTTTCTATCTCGATCGCTCCGGGCGATTATTGTTTGTATATATTTATTTATATATATCTCTGTCGTTCGATCGATGCCACATTTTTATGGATCGATGCCGCGCGCACGCATTAATTAATTACTACTGTGTATTATATTTATAGAGGAAAAATGAATCGAATAAAAGTCGATCGAGAGCTCGAGAGGAAACTAATGATAGTCTATCATATATAGCTTTCTTATTTGTACATCGAGTGCGTACTGAAAAAAAATCCCTTATCGCGATTGGCTGAATTAGAAGTCGAATATAGCAATAATTTCTTTATATACGGGGATACCGATCTTATATATATTATCGGGTCCCATTGACCCGATCGGTGAATTCCGTAAAAGACAGAGAGAGAGAAAGACAATACAAATATATCGTGTGAAATGAAGCAGCGGTATGCCGTGTTTCTGTTTTTTTCTCATCCTCCTCCTTCGCCTCTCTTCTTCCTCTTCTCTTTCCCAAAGAGGAGATCGAGGTATACACACACGCACGTATATACGCACACACAGAGGAGTGGACAACACACCGAGTAGTGGCTAATATGCTCCGTATACGATGCAAATGAGGCCTGCAGCTACTTCGTAGGGCTATTCATTCGAGGCGCGAAGAAGAGGTAGCTTCTTCTTTCCTCTTCTTCTTCGTTTTTTTTCCGCGCACACAGCTACATCATCGAGTGGTACGTATATATACAGCTATATATACTAAATACCGAAAAAGGAAAGGGCTGATCGAGGCGTGCGAAAAATCGTTTCGGGCTAATTGATTTTAGAAAACCGCGCGCGGCCATATACGTAATAATAGTCAACTCTCTCTCTCTCTCTCTCAACGCGGCTGAATACGCATTGTGTTTTTCCCTCTTCCTGAGCCATTATCGCTTTATCCCGATATTTCATTATTACGTACATACTTTATGTATACGTAAAATAAAATAGAGAAGCGTCGAAGATCCCGGGGCGAGTATAATATGACTATATTTAGTTAAGCGCGCGTAGATTTCGCGCCCGATAAAACACGCCGGTATTGTTTCGCGCGTTCCATGGGTATATATGTATATTAATTTATATATTGTCCCGGGCGCGTGGTTAATTAGATCCACGCGTACGTAACAATGCCTCGTTTTATAATAATAATGATAATACTTTTATGTATCAAAAATAAATTAACGCCGGCACCAGACTGGCTGGCGAGTCAATTACAGATAAAGCGAAAATATTTCCGCTAAAACGACTCTTTTATAACTCGCAGCAGCAGCAGCAGCTTCCTGACAGATGCATTCACTTTTCCGCGAAATCGCAGCCAGGAAATATAAAGATATACCCTTTTTTTTCTATATCGGCATTATAGAGAATTCCTCGAGCGAGTTGAGTGTGTATGCGTGTAAAACAAATCTCTGCCGCGGCGAGTGCGCGCATTATATACATATTATAAAATGTACATATCGACGCTGCCGTTTCAAGAGTGAAAAGTGGCGTGCGTATAAAGCGAAGAGAATGGGGCCCCGATGAAAACGCGCACGCATTTATACGCGTATATATGCTGATTAAGAGGCTCGCGCGATCGCCGATATATGTAAATAAATAACGCCGGGCACGCGCCGGCAATTGACACGATATTATTTATACGCTGAAAAAGAGCGAATGTACTTGTGTACGCGGTGAAAGTATTATATCGATTGTATTATATCTATAGGAGGGAATTTTTTCCCCTGATTTTTCCGATCGACAGTACAAATTGTCTGGTCGAAAATTCGAGTAAAATACTGGAAGCATTTTTCAAAAGTGGACTTGATAATGAAATTCCCCGTAGATCTGGGCGTGTTACTATTGTCATCAAATATTAATAATGAGTGCATTCGTATTACACCGTCGTCGGTTCGAAGTTTACAGCGTGGGACTTTAAAATCAATGTCTCTGCGTCGACTTTTTAATTATAAGAAACGATTATACAGCAAGTGGCTAAGCATGAGCCATCTACTGACGAGCTTAATGTATTATCATATCCATTTTTTATCATTTTTGAGCCAACTTCTTTTACAAAAATGGTCTTACAAAAAATAAAGACTCCACTTGTGACTTAATGCTGAAACTTCACTTTTTCTCTTTTGGTTTTGCGAGGATTCGGACGTACGCCATCTAGCGATAACTGATGAACTACAGAGGGCCTGAGTTAACATACGTAGAGCAGTGTTACATACAGCAGTGTTCAAGTTTTTAATCATAAATTCACATGTTTGACAAATAAATTTGCATTTTATTTATTTAATTTTTCACATGAAATGTATTGGTTTTAATAGTAATTATGCCCATTCGAATATTCCAGTAGAATCATTCATTAAGAGTACTTGAAACTTACGAATAATTTTTACAGCATATAAATAACCTCGGAATGAAGCTATAATAGCATGAAAACTTTATCGCGAGGTTTGGGTGACGAGACACCTCGCCGACGATCCTGACAATTCGAAGCACAGGAAAAATCTAACAAATTGTCGACGACGACGTCGAGGACCTGCACTGCTGACTCGGACGAAGCATGAGAACGACAAAAAAAGAGGATAATAATAAAAGGACGAAGAAAAAAAAACCAGAGAGAGAGAGAGAGAGAAAGAAACGTTGCCGATGATCTAAGACGAGGCGGAATTCACTTATATACATTCATACATATATACGTGCTGTCTCTCTCGCGCGCGGGGACGATGGTTATAATGATGATTCATCATTGATATTTCCATCGTTCGCGCGCGAGTATAACATTCGCGCCAGCAGCAGCAGCAGCAGCAATGATGTATCGAATCGTTATACATTATAATCGGACATTGGAATCGGCATCGCGAGGTAATAAATCGTTTCGCGGACGTATATTTGTACACCGAGCGATCAGCGCCGTCGCTTTTGTATATATAGGCGTGTGCATACTACACCGTTAAAGAAATCTTAAATTTAATGCAGAGATTTGATGCAAAATCGTGACATTACAATCAAAGTGAACCGATACCGAATTTTGACTAAGGTGCTCCTACATAAAATGTTATGGCCAGAACATGTGGGAATATTCATCATGTACATTTTCAATTCAAAATTGAAATATTTTGATGGACAATCAATGTTTGGATACTGTTAGCTTTAGCGTTCGTTACTCAAAAAATGTACGAAAATTCAATAATGATTAAAGCTAGCCTCTACCGCTAGATGGCGAGTACCTTGATTTGTAAATCTGCAAGGGACATAGTCAAAATAATTGTACAAGTCAAAGCAAAATTTTATAAAATTAAAAAAGAGGGGTATGCTTCTTATCGTCCTCCTCCTCGCAAACGACGCATCAAGGTGAATATGGAAAATTAATTCGAAGGAGGTTCGAATCCGCGCGTCACCGAAGCGAGTAAAAAAAAAACACAACAACAGCAAACAAACAAGCGAGATCGTGTTTACAATGGTCCAAACGCTCTCGACATACCTGAGGAATGCCGGCGATGCTCGTTAAAAACATAGTCGACGGCTCTTAATACGGCTCATAAACGTCGCGCGATCGAGAGTGAAACTATAAGTCACCGCGAGGATCGATCGGATCACATTATATACTACAGCTCGTACGTATATACATGATCGTTGCGCGCGCGCGCGGGGCACTGTTTTTTCCTTTGATTTCGATTAAACGGTAATAACTCGTTGAATCGTTGCTTGTATCGTTGCCGTCGATCGGGGTTTAATTATGCAAATGTCGCAGCTCTATGCGCTTTGAGTAATCGGACGTGCGTATTTATACTCGTATACGCACATCCGTATCGGTCGCGAGCATCTCCGAAACCGTCGATCTCTCCCACCCGAGTGTCGTCGTCGCAGCCACGAATGACACTGCCTTTTTTTATTATTAATGCATATCTCATAAAGGAGCACATTAGAAATGCGATAATTTCCGAGGCAAAGGTTGCGTAGCGAGATTCAGCCACGTGAGAAGGATATAGAGGCAGAAAGAGAGAGGTAGAAGAATAAAAAATGACAGTCGCATACGCGATGACTAGAAATGCGCGCGCGCGCGGGCAATGGTACTTTTCGCGGATCATTATTCACTTCTGATAATCTTTTGTTTCATCCGAAGAAGAGCCGAGTTTGTTGCTCTTTTATATTTTCTCTATATACGCTTTTGTACGACGTGACAGTACACGTTTCGCAGAGCCCATACGAGCACGACGAGTGCAGCAGCCCCGAAGTGACAGTGACGAATCGAGATAGGCCTCTCTCTCTCTCGAGCGCGAGAGCAAAAAGTCAACCCCGTTTTTGACTATAACTATACGAGTTCGCTTGTGTGAACGTATATAAATACATACGAATAAATGTCTATAACGCACGCGAAAAATCCACTCTCCGTCCGATTGAGAGGCTATGTAATAATATAATATAATGTATCTTCGACGATGCGGCGATGACGATACATCTATATGCGCGCGCGACGCGAAGAGAAGAAAAAACAATTGGACGCGCGGGTCCCTCTCTGTATCGCTGCGGCGTCTAGACTCGCTATCGTCGATGTGATTTTTTCTTTCTCTCTCACTCTCTCGGAGGAGATAGTGATTCGGCATAAAAGCTGCGTCGCAACGTGCACGGTATCGCGCGCGCAGGCATATTACACGCGAATGCCTATATGGGACCGAACGACGCACCGATGCTAATCGCGCGCGCCCGCGCTCCTATCCCACGAGCATCAATTTCAAGCTCGCGAGCGAGAGAGAGAGAGAGAGAGTCAAGTTTTTTTTTTTTTTTTAATAATTAAATTCATTTGTTGAGCGATGAGCAGAGCTCGTGAGAGAGAGAGAGAGAGACAGAGGCCTCGTTATAATTCAATTGCGTCTGGGAGTACGTTATAATATTACACATTTGTACGTTATATTATAAATATGTACAAAATTGTGCTGCATTAAGGTTGATTAATCGACGGATAATTTCCCATGCGCTGCGCGGAGGAGAGTAAATCGCGCGCGTCTCTTTGCCGCGCAGCTCTTTATTCAAAGACGTTAATAACCCGCGATTAATAATAATGTGACACGTATAATATACAAATATATATTAAACACACATGAGATAGGTAGGTATAGAGAGACACGCGTATACACACACACACACGCACATGCAGTTAGTCTCGGAGGGGTCGAGCTCTGTGCTCTGGCCCCGCTCGGGATATGCATACACTGAGAGACACACACACACACACACACACACATATAGACGTAAAATATGCTGCTGCTCGCGCGTTCTCTCTCGCGATAAAATCTTTTCCACGCTGGGCTCTCTCTCTCTCTCGGTGCAGTAGAGTCCGCTCGCGGTTTACTTTAATCTGGCGTAAGTCAAACACACACGGAGAGCAGCTCGGACAACCGTACGTACGTACGTATGTGTATACATTTTTGCCTCACGGGCGAATATATTACGGAGCACTTATAGGCCTCTCTGCGAGCCGCGCGAATACGACTTTCATTATTTCATATACGAGCGCGGCGCGTAATATACACGAATGTAAACGCGCTGTATTATAAGTATTGCGAACGAGCGTCGCGCGCAGTACACTTCTCTGTGCTCATTTTTTTTTTCTCTATCTGTATAGACTGCCTCGTACTTTTGTTGCCGTTGCCGTCGCCTCGTTCGTTCGTTCGCTCCTCTTTTCTTTTTCTTCCTCGTTTTATTGCTTTATTTTTTCTTCCTGCGACCGACCGACTCGAGAGACGCAGCTTAGAGAGTGCGAACGAGGAATGTGCGACCAATGATAAATGCAGGCAGTCGTTCATGAGCCATAAGCGAGCTCGACTGCAGTCGTCGTCGTCGTCGGGCTGACGACGACGACGATTTTATCCTATATATAAGCCCTGTGGCGCGCTGCTGCATCTTTTTCACTCGTGCGCGTATACGAACATTTATTATACGCGCCTCGTACGATCATATTCGAGTGTGTATATACGTATTTAAGTTTTGACTCATTAGCCGCCGAGTAAATATAATGTGTACATCGAGAGCGAGCTCCAAGTTTCACAAAGAATCGCCGCGCGCGGCGCCTCGAACACGTATCCATAAGTTTATTAATAAAAATACCGACAACGACAACAAAAAAAAGGAGTACAGCGATTACTCCTCCATATAACTCCGAGGACATTCTTTGCTCGGCCCGATCGAGTATTATTATTACGGAGCTGTTGAACATGCTGTCTCGAGCGCAACGAGGCGAAGTGTGTGTCGAGATTTTGGGGCAAATGTATGTGAGGCACGTGTTGAAAACAGGTTCTTTGCACGCGCGCGTACAATATTATACAAACCTCTCGAGAGACCAGCTCGAGGTGCGTAAAGGTGTACACAACAAGTGCTGCACTGATATAATGTAATGTGGAGCCTTTATTATAATCGAGATAACGATCCTCTCCTCGAGGCAATATTACGATGATAGATTTATCAAGTGGAGATCCAAGAGAGACTAGACTAGTAAGTTTTAATAGTTCCAAGAATTACGAATGCAGCATCCGACGACATTCTCTCTACGCGTCTATCGTGCATAACTCAGTTTTATTTGTCAATTCGAAGATTCGCTTCATCAATCGTAAATACTTACAATGCAGTCGATAAAAAAAAAACAACAACCAAATGGTCATTTTGGCTTTTAACGAACTACCACACTACACCCGTTTTATAGCTCCATCTCGAATCGGCCCTCGTATATATTACATACAAAATTTATATATACTACTGCCGTACGAGATCTGCAGCAAAAAATTCTACACATATATACATTATGTTATAAGAGAGAGAGAGAGACGACGAGCCTCTTAATTGAGACATACATCGACATTTTCACCGTATAGTTACACACACACACACACATACACACACGTACGCCGCGACCGGGGGGAGAATCGGTTCGCATTATATACCGGTCGAGAGACAAACGCGCGTGGCTCGGCTCGAGCTCCGATAATAATCAGACGATGTGTATGCATCCTATCCCGCAAGAGTGAGTCTTACAGGAAAAAAAAAAAATAATAGTAATAATAGTAGTTGTAGTAGTAGATATAAGACTTGCAATAATGATAATAATAATAATAATGTATTTATACTTATGCATGCTAACGTCGAGAGAGGGTGTAGTTGCACATACGCGCACGTATATACGAATAATGATGCAACATTTTTTGTTGCAGTGTGGTACTGCCGGTGTGTGCCGCGCGAAGGGCTCTTCGCTTATATATACACAGGTACACAGATATAGTTTATGTTTTAATTTATGTTACGTACGCTCTTATTTTGCTCGACTCGAAACAAAAGAGACGTATATGTATTTTATGTACCAAAAATTTCATCGGTAATTTTGCTACGACTCGGGCTTTTGTAATTTATTATATTTATGATCGTACAAAGCTCTAACGTGCATTAGAACGAATATCGTGTAATGCAGGGAAGCGAAGCATATAGCTGATAAATAAAGCAGCTGACAATTAACGACTTGGAGGAGTGTAGCTTCCGTCCGTCGGAAATCCGAGCGATACGTACTATATATGCATATATAGGAAGGAAGAGAAGGAGAGAGCCCAACTACATCAAAAAAAAAAAAAAAAAGAGAATAAATCTTGGCATTGCTTTCGGGGGTACTCAATTTGCACGATATAAATCCATTATGCGTATCGAATTTTTTTGCACGTGTAAAACTACGCGAGGCAAAATGAGCTTTTCATCGAGTCTCGCCCAACGTTCATCGAGTATATACACAAGCGCGCGCAAGCATTTCTCGCGCTCCGCTGAATTTTAAGCTCGAGACACATCAAAGAGCCTCGAGTAAGAGAGACTTGGAGAGAGAGAAGAAGCGAAAGCTGAGCTTCTTTAACGTCTCCCTCTCCCCCGAGGCCGCCGCCGCCTACGTGTACGTAAACGAGTATAGCTCAGGCACGACGACCAAGACGACTAAGACGACGCGACGAAGAGTCTAATAATCATTTATTATCCTCGCGAAAGAGGCGCATATAATAATGCCGCGAGCTTCCGCAAGTTTGTGCGGTTGCGCGCGAGAGGTTGCGTATACTCTCCGCTCTTTCTCTCTGTATCGTCTCTCGTGGGGTAGACAAGACGACGACGACGACAATGGCTTCTGTGAATACAGATGTATACAGCGAGCTTTTGACGCGTATATAAGGCGCACCTGTATACTCGCATTTAACATATTAATACAGTCTTTATTCGGAGAGAGAGAGACAAGAGGCTTTTTGTTTAAAAATTAGCTCTCGAGTGCTGGGGCTTTTTAACTTTGAAGCGCGGTAAGTACACATAGATAAATGGACATCTAACGATCGTTTAATGAAAATGATTCTCGATCGTTTAATTTCTACTTGAATCTCGAGTTTTTTTTCTGGTTCTTGGTGTATCTCTGTTCCTCTCTCTCTCTCATTCTCTCGACGTATCCGCGGAGCGGATTGCCTCGGCAGTCGAACGAAAAGTAACAAACATCCCTACAAAATTTCGCTTATATATAGTAGCGCTTGAAAAATAATAAATAATCGTCGATATAAGCTCCCCACAGGGCGCACTCTCACGCGGTTATACATTTTTAGGTAAATCAAAGTCAGTATATGCTACTGCTGCTGCAGTGGTGCAGATCGTCGAGAGAGAGAGAGGAGCCATGGCGCGACGAAGCAGCAGCAGCAGCAGCTGCCGGAAAAAATGCATCTCCTTTTGGCCCAACAAGATCGTCGTCGCGCTCGAGTAAGCAAAGAAGCTTCTTTTCTCTCGCTCTTCTGCCGCTCGGCTCATACTCGCGGCACGCGCGCCCTCCAAGGAAAAAGAAGGAGGAGGACCGTAACGTCATTTTTTCGCCTCGAGTGCGCGAGTGCGTACTCGAGCGCGCAAGTAGTATCTGCCCCGCGCGAGGATGATTTTCAGCCGTGCGCACTTCGAACGCGCCGGGCCCAACTCCATTTGCTCGTATTATCGTATGGAAACGACTCGCTCCGCGCATATATAGGCTCTTAATCTCGAGACAAGTCGAGCGTGTCGCGCGAGTATTACTTATACGCGTGTATACCGTATATACGCAGCTCTCTTGGTCGCACGCGCGACGTCATCTGTTTTTCATTCTCTCTCTCTCTCTCTCTTTCCTCGGAGATATTCGCGCCACAAGGATCCTCTGCTGCACACATATATCCGTGACAAGTAGTTGCAGTAGTAGTCTCTCGGCTCCTTCCGAAGAATGTCTGGCTCATTAATAAAAGCTCGCGTATATACGCGTACAGTGCCGCCGCCGATGCTGCTGCTGTGTAAATAATAATAATAGTGCGTCGCCTTCTCGTTATACGTACGACTCTTCTTTTCTTTTTTTTTTTTCAAAGGCAATGATTCACGCGTCAATTTTCCCCCGATCGATTAATAATAATGAGCGCGTTCAACGTCTCGACTTTGTTTAATATATCGAAAAGGACGCATCTCGCGCTCAAAGAGATCTACGTCAAGCAACACACTTAATACCTCTTAATGCCGTGTATCTATATAATAGGAGCTCGCACACGAAGCCTCGCGCGCGAAACACAAAAGCGCTCCGAGTTTAGAGGAGTTGAGATAGAGAGCAAGTCACGCGTAAGTTTCGCGCGCGCGCGAGGCTAGAGCCTAGGATATATAGTTCATTTGTAAGCTGGAGGCGCAAGTTTAAAGCTCTTCCGTTGCGCCGACACCGACACCGACACCAAAGTGAGATTACGTATATGCTCCACGTTAGTTTACTTAATGCACTCGTGTACCGTACGCATATTATATATATATATGGGAGGGATTAAGTAGACACGCGCGAGTTTGCGCCTAACTAAGAGGGACCTCACACGCGGATAAAAGCTCGCGGGCCCGCGTTCGGAGAGCTTATACGAGATTATACACGCACGGCGCGCGCGCGTATACGCGATCAGAGACACGAGTTATTTCAGCGATTCGTATTTTCGAACAAATCGTTCGAAGCAGCAGTAGTTAGTTGATATACTCCGATCGAATTTTCACGCCGATGGACGGGTACACGAGCGGACGTTGAGACGATTTACAAAACACAAAACGCGCCGCAAAAAAAAAAAAGAAGTAAGAAGTGCGTTGTCCCCGCGAGCCTCGATGCGTGTCGAGTCACGTACTACTACAACGCGTAGCCGCGAATATGTAGGCCACGAAGCGTCGCGTCGCAGCAGCACACCTTCTTCGTCGTAGACCACGCACGACCGAGAAGAGACGTTTTACTCGCGACGACTGCGGACTTGATACGCACGTGCGTGTACGTATACGATCTTGTAAAACAGCCTATATACACGCCTTCATATACGTGTGTAACAAATAAGTAGTAGTGCGTGTCCGAGCGCATTCCCCTGATTGCCCGTGTGTCTTCGTGTTGGCGCGCAGCTTCTTCTTCTTTTTTTTTTTTGTATAGTTGTTATCTTTTCCTTGTCTCTTTGTGACGCGCACAGACACACACACACACACGTGAAATTACTCGGCGACCGATGCGCAGTGACGACGATCGCACGTATATATTAGATACATATAAGTGTGAGCTTTTCCTTTTGCGGCGACTCATCGCGCGTACACTCAATTTCTCAAAGTCAAAATTGACGACATCACCTCGCTGATCTCTCGCTTGTTGTTGTATATAATGTACAGGAGGAGACGAGGCGATGAAAAGTCGCTTCGGTGTATATCATATATATATGGGCAATCGACGAGAAAATGATGTTTTTCGCGTGTGTCTAGCGCGTCGAGTCATATAACGAATATGTGGACTTTAACACTTGCAGATTTACAGATAACGGTCCACTCGCCATCTAGCGGTGAAAGCTCAAAGTGGCATTGTCGTATTCCAAGCGATTGAAAACTGGTTCAAATGTTGTGAATATGATTAAATTATCATTTGAAGCTCATTTAAAATGCGCTCGATATTTTTAACATAAGTACAACGAAACGCCTAAAAATTAATCAATGCGATTATGCATTGTAAAACATTGTAAATTACATCACTGGGACATAATTAATATTAAGCGTATTTCAATCAGAAAAAATTGTAATGACAATTTTTCATATACATCTTATGCAAATTGTATGAATTAAGCATCGTTTTCTGAAAATACTTGGATATTCAAAACCCATTTGCGCCTAGATACTTGAATTTTAGAGGCCGAGGCGAACCTCCGACTTTCGTCGCCAATGGCGAATTTACGGCTCTCTTCGAGTTTTTCGCCGAGACTATACAATCTCGAGATTCGATTCTCAGGGCAGGGTCCGTACCTACATACACTTATACGTATATATCGATATATTTATATACACAGCCGCTGGTGAGATCTGGCATCGGACATTCCCCGAGTCCTATACATATATAGCGTGTGGGTTTTGCAATGCGCCGAAAGTCAGCAGCAGCAGCAGCAGCAGCAGCAAGAAATGGACGACGCTGCGCACAAACGCGCGAGAGAGGAGTGCACACGTCGGGAGGAAAAAACGACTCGACTCGAGGGCTACCTATAGTATATATATATATATATAATACCTATTCGGGGTCCTTCAGAATTTGTTTCGATGATTGTCAAGGTCATTAGGGAGATGATTTATATACCTATATATATGTACGGCGCGAGGCGCATCGGTGCTACTGTATATATACCTTGCGATCGTCGTCGGCACGATCGCTTTTGATGATCGCGCGACGGGCCCTCTTAACTGTGGGAAAATTACGCGCGCTTGTCAAATTTACGCGGCGATTTCTGCGTCTGTGTGTCTCTCTCTCTCTCTCTCTAACTTTTTTCTGTCGTATAAGCGGTCGGGGTTCTCTGGCCCTGCAATCATTCAAGTACACGCACACAGAGACACAAACACACGCATAAAATCTGTATCGATTGTCGATCAACCTCTCTCGAGTGATGATATGCAAAACCTCGAATGCGATCTATACGTACGTATATTTTGGCTTCGAACTACTATATATACATTGACTTCGCAGCGGTCCTTATAAGCTCCCGCGCGGGTACTCCACTGTCGTCGTCGTCGTCGTCGCGCGCGGTATGCTCGGCATTCGAGGCCCGCCGAGCGGCGCGCGGGGACACACACACCTGAGACCGTGCCGGACCCAATTCCCACACAGGCGTTTTATAATACGAGCGACGACGACGACGACGAGGAGCGAGAGTCCGAATCGATGATAATACTCTCCACTCCCGAAGCGGCGGAGCTTCTTCCCTTTTCTTTTTTTTTCTTTTAACTTTTCTTTCTCTCTCTCTTTCTTTTCTCATTCTCCTTCCTTCGTTTCGATGTATGCGTTCGATAGTAGATGTATTCATACAAGCGCGATATCGCGAAAAGCCGCGCAATGCCAAGGGACTGTATCAAAACTAGCTTGCAAGTATATCATTTAGATACAATGACGAATGAATTTTTTCATAGTCTCATTTTCCATGTCCAATTCGCGCAATAAGAAAAAAGTAAAAAATTGTACAAATATCCTATTCGGGTAGTTACATTCGAACATCCGACTTGAATATATGCGACCGACCGATGATTTTCGTCCGCGCGAATCAACGCTAAACAAGCCGATCGCCATCTATCGGACGTTCGCATCTTCGGTCTCATGCGTTCTGCTGCTGCTGTCAACGGCGCGTCAAGCAGTATATATACAGGGGGTGATCGATATCGCGGACAAACGGCTCGTCTCCCGCTCGACGCGTCGACGCTCGCATTATTCATTCAACGTCGCGCTTCCGATCGGAAACGATGTCGCGCACATTTGCGAGAGAAAGAAAGAAAGAAAGAAAGAAGAGACACTATTCGCAGTCCGAAGTGTCATCTCGTTATTAGTCGCTGCTTAACCGTATACAATATATATAATAGGCGAGACAGCCGCAGAATTAATTGCCCGGCGCGCGCGACTTTTCTTCCTTATTTTTTCGTACGCCACGTGTGTGCGTGTGTGTGTGTGACGCGTATACAATTTTTTGGGGCTGCCGCCGCAGTATATAATGCATCGCGCGCGATGCGCTAAACGGAAGTGTCGCTCTTGAGAAGCGAGGCGAACATCGTAACGGGCCATCTGTTCCGTCGCCTCGTGCAGCTCTCGCATCGAATATAAGCTATAAAACAATCGATTCGAGCATACGAGACGACGACGACGACGACATGGTCGTTTTGTGTCTCACACTCGCTCGCTCTTCGTTTTTATTTTAAAACGCGCGTATTATATTATTTTATACGCGGGGGCCTCTCGTGCGAATTACAAGATGAAAAATTTGAAAAATGCGCCCTGCGTAATGCAAGCGATAATAAATTAAAGAATGCGCGAGAGAGAGAGAGAGGGTCGAGAATTTTTTTGTTTGTTTGTATAAAAAAAGATCGTGTAAAGAAATGAGATGTATATATGGTATATAAGTTCGAATAAGTCACCTGATTGATATGCTGGCTCTCCATGCGATTGGTCTGCTGAGCGCGCGACGAGGTGGGTGTGATCGTTGTGGCGCTGTTCGTGTGTAAGAATGTCGTCTGTGGAGAGCGATCGTCGTCGTCGTCGTCGTCGTCGGAGAAATTGGGCGCAAACAAAAAGAGTAAAAAAAAAACATATGAACAAATGTATAATCGATCGGATCGAGTGCGTTTGATTGATCAATGTGTATAATTTGAGATTTTTTTTTTCAATTTATTCTTGTAAACAAACTGTACATTATTATTATACTTTAAATGATAGAAGGAAATAATATACAAAAACCTCTTATAGTTATTCGAGTCCCGGACTTTGACTAAATTCTAACCCTCTCTTGAGGTTTGACAGAATAAATAAGTAATTGTTTGTTATAAGATCAATTATTTAAAAAAAATAAAATATTTGGTATTGTATTGACTTGAACTAAATACGATTGAGAAAACAAAAGAAAAAGGAAGAGTAAAATGAATGTTCAATGAGTGATTGTTTAAATCTTAAATTCGTTGAATAGCAATTCGTCTAGCAGCGCTTGTAAATAAATGCAAAGGAGGAAATTCATATTTTAAATTTATTTATTATATTCATATTAATAAATATACAATATTAAATGGTATCAGACATAAAAAAACTGCAAATTTACTTAAATATATCGCTATTACTATGCTCATCGTTTGTAACTTGGATGATATAGAAAAAGGTGATAATATATTTAATTACATCGGTAAATTTAATATGAAATGGAAAACGTTACAACGTACCATAACTAAAAGCAGTGTTATCATTATTTTTTTTTTCAAATTTTTCAATGGATTAGATATTTTTGTAATACATCATTACATATAATCTTATTAACTAGACACGTTGTTCTATCGCTAATCCCTATTATTATCACTATTACTATTGTCGTCTTGGACGGTTCTAGCCTCGGTAGCCAAGCAGATATTGTATAGATTCTTGTTGTCGATTCCCGGATTGTCGACGATCATGTCGCAGCACTCGAGCGGCAGTCGGCGATGTATCAGCTCCATCATGGAACCTAAGGCCCAAATGCGGAAAAACGCCCGCGACATCTTCTCGCGCAGATACACGGCGCAGTCCCGATTGCGTCCTCTTATTCGGTTCCAATTGACGGTGCGCGCGAACATCCTGAACTCCTTGAGGGTGACCAGCTTGGCCGCCTCTTTGGGCCCCGACCGGATCAGCTCGTAGAGCGTCAGGCCCGGCTTTACCATTTGCTTGATCGCGTCGTTCGCGAAGTTCCTGTCGTTGCGCCAGAAATGCTCGAGCTCGTTCGTCGACTCGACGAGCAGACCGTGCCTGTCGAACAGCCTCATGATCTGCAGGGCTTCGCTTCGCTCCATGTCGTATCCTCGGTTCTCGAGGCTCTCGACGACGGCCAGAAAATCGCAGGTCATTTTCAGTTTGTCGTCGAAGGTGCGATCGACTCGCTCGCCGATACTCGCGCCGAAGTCGGCGGGGAAATCGAAACGCGAGACATCCGCGCCACGATTCAGTAGCAAATCGACGACATCCGGTAAGACTCTCGCCACCGCAAATCTCAGCGGTGTGTTGCCCAAATTGTCCGCGGCGTCGACCTCCACCTGCGCACGTCTCTCGTCGCAGATCGCGAAGAACGTCGCCACCGCGTCGTCGTTCTGTCCTCGCTTGCAAACGATCAGGAGCGGCGTCTCTCCGTTGGCCTTGGCCGCGTTGGGACCGGCGCCACGTCTCAGCAGTAATTCGGCCACCGCTCTGTGTTGGCGCTCCAGTGCCAAGTGCAGGGCCGTGTTGCCCTCTTGGTCGGGTGCGTCGACTCGCACCCGCCGATGGTTCAATAGCGTCCGCGCGAGCTCGATATCTTGCCCCTCGCAGGCGATGTGCAGAGGTGTGTGTCCCACGTTGTTGGCCAGGCTCGGATCGGCGCCCATCGCCAGCAGTAATTCGCCGGTCGAGTTTTCGTCGTGTCCGGCGTACGCCAAGTTGTGCAACGGAGTGTTTCCCCAATGGTCGCGAGCGTCGAGCTGCACCTGCTCGCCTCTCTCGCCGCAGATCCTGAATAACATCTCCGCCATTTCGACGTCTCGCGCTGCCTTGCATACGACGTGCAAAAGCGTCTCTCCGGCTTCGTTGACCGGAGTCGAATCGGCGCCTTTGCCGAGCAGAAGCTCAGCCATTCTACGGCCGGTGCCGTGGCTCAGAGTCACGTGCAGCGGCGTATCGCCCCGATTGTTCTGGGCGTCGAGCAACACGGCCTCGTTCCTCTGGCCCATGCTGGCGAAAAATAGCTCGGCCAAGTGGACGGTGTTGCGGCGGCAAATCATGTGCAGCGGGGTCTCACCCTCGGCGTTGGGTAAATTCGCATCGGCGTCACGTCTCAGCAGCAGCGCGGCCGTCTTTTTTCTGCCGTTGCGCAGAGCCAAGTGCAGCAGCGTGTCGTGCTGGCCCCACCTGTCCCGGGTATCGACCGGCATCGGCTGATTCGGCTTGTCGATCATCTCCGCTACGATCCTCGGCAAGCTGACGTCCGAAAAGTTTTCGAAGATTCGATAAAGTGTCGAAGATCCATCGCTGCTCCGCGTGTGCGGATCCGCGCCTCTTTTCAGAAGTAATTTGGTCACTTTTACGTTGTCATTGGCCACGGCTGATTGCAGCAAGTCGTCGACGTTCACCAGTCGATATTTCTCGTTTGCGATCTTGAACATCATCCTCACCAAGTCAACGTTATCGCGGCGATCCTTGCAAATGACGTCCAGAGCAGTCTCTCCTTTCGCATTGACCAAAGTCGGATCTGCTCCTCTCATCAGAAGTAATTTAGTCAAATTCACGAGGCCGTTGGCCACGGTTGATTGTAGCAAGCTATCGACATTCACCGGTCGGCGTTTCTCGTCCACGATCTTGAACATCATCCTCACCAAGTCAACGTCGTCGAGGCGACCCTTGCAAACGATGTCCAGAGAAGTCTCTCCTTTCGCATTGACTAAAGTCGGATCCGCTTCTCTCAACAGTAGCAACTTGGTCAAAATTCGTAGATCGTTGTTCAATGTCAAGTGCAACGGTGTGTTGCCCAACTTGTCTCGGGTATCCAACTGTATAGTTAGATCGATCGCGTCCGC
The DNA here is from genome assembly GCA_902732785.1 of Trichogramma evanescens. NCBI lineage: Eukaryota > Metazoa > Arthropoda > Insecta > Hymenoptera > Trichogrammatidae > Trichogramma > Trichogramma evanescens. Next base: position 31,475 of record CACVKI010146210.1, on the reverse strand, counting down.
GCTTTCGAAGATTAATTTCAACACGATCGCTAAATCGTCGGTCCTCTCCCAGCTCTTTAGTGTTTCGCGTTTTTTGCCGAGAACAATGCCCAGAGGAGTCTCGCCTTTTACATTGGCTAGAATCGGATTCGCTCCTCTTTTCAGCAGCAATTTGGCGATATTCAAGTGTCCGTTGTTCAATGCAAAGTGCAACGGTGTATTGCAGTTGCGGTCGCGGGCATCGATTCGCGCCCGTGGATCTGTCTCGCCGTCGCTCCGGAAGAATATCCTGATGCAATCGATTTTTCCCCAGCGGCACAAATCATGCAGAAACAGCGGCCAGTCGGCCGAATGCGGATCGGCGCCATGTGCCAACAAGCACTCGAGCTGACTCACTTTGGAGCTCTTTGCGTAAGCGACCAATCGCAGCGGTGTGCGTCCAGTTTTGTCCCGAGCGTCGATCTGCGCGACCAGTCCGAGCTCGTCGACGACACGGAAGAACATCTGAAACAAGCTCGCGTCGTTTTGCGCGCAAACGACGTGCAGAGGAGTCGATCCGTCGCCGTCGGTCACGGTCGGGTCGGCGCCTCGTCTCAGCAACGCCTCGGCCAGGCGGTCGTGGCCGCGCGACAGAGCCCAGTGCAGCGCCGTGTTACCCGAGTCGTCTCGGATGTCCATGTATTCCCTACGGCGCAGCCGAAGCTCGTCGATGACCTGTAAGAATAAAGGCTCTGGACAATTTTGCCAATTACTCTTGCACATGACATGCAGAGGAGTCTCTCCCTTTTTGTTGACCAAGGTCGGGTCGGCGCCTCTTCTCAGCAGTAATCCCGCCATCCAGTGGTGCTGACTGCGCAGGCACAAGTGCAACGGCGTGTCACCCCACTTGTCTTGGCCGTTGATGCGTTCCGTCTGCCGCGTCTCGTTGAGGACTTTCAATACGAACGTCTCTACGGCTGAGGAATAGCGCATCGAGCAAATAATATACCAAGGAGTCTCCCCTTTTTCGTTGGCCACAGTCAGATCGGCGCCTCTTCTCAGCAGCACTTCCGTCGCTTTCTCGAGCTTCGAGCGCATGGCCAAGTGTAACGGCGTGTCACCGTCGTTGTCCTGTGCATCGATGTCTACCTTTGGATTTTTAGCGTCTTTGATATCGACCTTCACGAAGCCATCGTCGTTTTTTCGACCAATGACATGCAGCGGCTTGGATCCGTCCACTGCCCTGCGCGAATTCGGATCGGCTTCGTTTCTCAGTAGCGATTCGGCAATTGTCTTCTTGTGGCGTAGGGCCAATTTTAATGGTGTTTCATTGGAACGGTCTCGGGCGTCGATGTCGACAGTCTTCCCGATGTTTTCGACGACATCGAAGAATAGCCCCATCAAGCTTCCATCGCTGTCTTTCTCGCAAATCAAATGCAGAGGGGTCTCTCCCTTTTCGTTGACCAGAGTCGGATCGGCGCCTCTCCTCAGCAGCACCTCGACGACCGCTTTATTCTGTATTTTCATCGCTACGTGCAGCGGTGTATTGCCCGACTTGTCGCGGGCATTGATCTGCACCAGCTGATTCAATTCGTCGTTGATACGGAAGAATAGCTCTAGCATATCGCGTTCGTAGTCTTTTTGGGCTACAATATGCAGCGGAGTCTCTCCTTTCTCGTTGGCCAGATTCGGATCGACGCCTCTTCTCAGCAGCAATTCGACGATGCCTTCACTCTGGCAATACTCGTGTACCGTTATACCTGTTCTGACGCGCATCGCCATGTGCAGCGTAGAATCGCCCGAGCCAGACACGACGCACTTGGGATCGTGACCGTGCTCGAGAAAGTTTTCGACGGCGTAAGCTAAGCCGTATTCGCAGGCCACGTGAAAGTGGCTGACGCCCGACCCGTCGACGTAATTCACGTCGAATTTATCATTATGATAAATATCAAAAAGTTGTCGAACGATTTTTTTTTCGCACTTCAGTCTTGCCGCGCAGTGCAGTACGGTGTCGCGACGCGACACTGGCTTGCCATTATCATCGACGTAGGGCTCGTCCTTGTAGCCGGACGACACCACGAAATTGACGAAAGATCTTCCCTCGCTACCATTATTTGAGTGCGCGCTTTTTACGGAAACCAAAAGGAGATGCTCGATGACTTCTTGCCCAAAAATGTCACGAAGATATGGAAGGTAGCCCTTCCAATTCAAGAATAATTCCTCTAATCGGCCAAGAAGTTCGGGTCCATTGGTTTCAGTCTCACTGTAATTTAAATTTTCTCGTATGTCTTGCAATTTTTGCAATTGTCGTTGTCGCACAATAGAATAACCGTGCAAATGAGCCATTTTGCGCACTCACACACTCAACGCGCGCTCGTTTATAATTTCAGAGATATTTCAAAGATATCGCAAACTCAACGCGCGCTCGTTTATAATTTCAGAGATATTTCAAAGATATCGCACACTCAACGCGCACTCGGTTATAATTTTAGATATTTCAAAGATATCGCACACTCAACGCGCGCTCGTTTATAATTTTATTTCAAAGATATTGCACACTCAACTTGCACTCGGTTATAATTTTAGATATTTCAAAGATATCGCACACTCAACGCGCGCTCGTTTATAATTTTATTTCAAAGATATCGCATACTCAACGCGCACTCGGTTATAATTTCAGATATTTCAAAGATATTGCACACTCAACCTGCACTCGGTTATAATTTTAGATATTTTAAAGATCGCGTGTATAACTGTTCACACGATGGTGTCTGAACTCGTATTAACCAATACATCGACGAGTAAAAAAACACATGGTCGATACGCTGTGAGAGACGAGGCGGTTATTAGGATCATGACACATGTAGCCATAACGGTACGATTTCACGTTCCATTCGTTTCATACCGAATTCAATGACTTTGACCTAACGCGCGCGTTGTAATAGAGAGAAAAAGAAAGATACGGAACGCTTCCGGTGGAACGGCTACTTTCACCTACGTTGACCTAGGTGGCTCGTCAGCAATCATAACAATAGTATACAGCGAGGCGTATGTCTGTCTCTTTCTCGCATTAGGCAGGCAACCGCTCGCACTATTCAAAATCAATGATTTTACGCGCATTTTGTTTAATTACTCATTAGTTAGTTCGATAAGGGGTAATTTTTAACATACCAATCGAAAGGTAGTGACTTGTATGAAATTATGATGGCCTCCCCTAAGAACTCATGTTAAATTTGCTATTTTCAACGGCTTCATTTCTGCAAAGATTCATAAACATCCCCGTGTAAAAAAAAAAGTATGGCAAAAGTGCCGCCAAAGTCTGGCATAAAAGTATGGCCAAAGTCTCGGTTAATGGACACTATGCCATACTTTCATACAGACTTAAAAAGGACATTTAAAACAATTTGTGCGAATTTGACAGAGTATTTGTCAGAGCTTTTTCTCTAGAAAATCGCGAATTTTCCAAAGTCTGGCAAAATCTGCCAGACTCGCACCCTGACTAGTAGCCGTAAAAAACTTTTAATTTTGTTTACCGTCGCGAATTTGAAAAAGTGTCGAAATTCATAAGACCCTGTCCGTAGAAAATCAAAATAGGATGCAAACACGCATACGCACTTTTTCTATTTCTATCTAATTTTCATCACTATTCCTAGCACTCTCATACCAAGGGGACTTTGTACAAATTTCGCGAGCGCCGAAAACTGAATTCTTCTTTTCACTGTAAAAATGCATTTTTTGCCACAATTTCATTACAGCACCATTTCATATGTAAAATTTTGGCTTGCTTCTGAAATGTTCATAACTCACTGAAGTAGATAGACATTTCTAGCCTTGCAAATACATGACAGCTCCTTGTTTATTTTTGAAGTTGTTTATGTTTTGCTTGACAACCGGATAATACAGTAATTAAATAAAATTTCATTAATTGTTTATCAAATGTACTCTTTTTATTCAACATTCGATTGTTTTTATCGCCATTAAATTTTTAATTTTTCCTAGTGTTCTCCGTGCAGATGAATCAATCGATTCTCCTGAATATTTCGATACTCGGTTTCCTTTATTTTTTTAATATATAAATCAACGCGTGTATATCGGTGACTGCAGTCACGTCTCGGAAGATTTTCGTCTGGAAAATTGTTTTCGACGAATTATAATCGATCCGATCGCGATGATCGCGACGTTGAATATTTTTCATTGGCTACGCACGACCCTCGTAATTTTAAAACTATATATAATGCCGACTGGAGGGGCTGATGGACATATCTGTCGGATAGGGAGGAAAAAAAAGGGCACGTACATTCGCCCTCGCTCGCCCTCGATCCTACTACTACTACCCACATACTTACATCATATATAAAGTTAGGCTCGCGCACCCTTTGCGTAGCCCTCGAAGGTCCCGCAGTAATATATGTAAAAGGGACGAACGCGTTGATATTATTGCAGGCGCAATCGAGGGCGAGCCGCCTCCCCCCGTACAAGACACTTATTACGTATGCTATCTACGGGACCTTAAATACATTGTATTCCTGGCATGGCCGAGTGCAAAGTACGCCATGCGAGTTGCGAGGGCCATTTGACCCTATATGGTGTATTTATACGGCTCGATAGATTTTCTCTCTCTCTCTCTCTCTGTCGGTCGGCTGTGTATAGTTACTGTACTTTGACTCGATCCGCGCGTCCACCCACAGCTATTACACACACACATATACAGACAGTTAGAGCGAAAGGAAATTACACTGTATAGAGGCAGAGAGGCAGAGAGAGAGAGGAGGGGAGTTAAAGCCTCCGCGAGCGTATTCATTGGCCGAGCTTCTTGGAGTCGGCGCGCGAAAATCGCCCTATCGCGTACGTCCAGCTACTGCATATATAGAGCTGCCGCCTACAGCACCAATACACCCACGCACGGCCTCGAGTGTACCGCTACAATATATATATTCGGCGTGCGACACGCGAGAGCTTCTCTATTCTCTGTGTGTGTACGCGCGAGTATATATGCACACGTATACGTACTTGCGAATTCTCCGCGTAGCTACGTGTCCTAGCTGCTTCTCTCCGTGTACGTGCGTGTGTATTTGCGAGTGCGTCGCATCGATCGCATCGCCGCGAGGGGGTGCTTTAAAGCTCGGCTGTGTGATATATTCTACAATCGACTCGTTGATAACTTTTGCAGAGATGCAATGATGCACTCGTAAGTAGTAATAACATGGCTATATAAAGTTATGTACATAAGGATGCGATTTCGGGATGATTAATGAGAGCCTCATTACCGCGGCATTATGTATATACGTATATATATAATCGAGCAAAAAAACGACACTCTCGTCACGCGTATCGTGGCGATCTGCGTTTATATATATATATATCGGTGCTCGAATCGAGAGAGGGGGGCTCCGCAATCTTTTGCGACGATCTATATAAGAAAGGAGCTGGAAGGTGGAAAAGGGTTTACACACACTTACACTGCCACAGAATAAGATAAGTATAGCGAGTGAGTAGTAGTAGTTGTGCAGTGACTGGCAGCTCGTCGACTGCGGCCGATCGTAAAGCAATGGCATTTTACAACGCGCCAAGTCTTATACGCGCGACACTCGAACACGTCTTAAAAGCACACATAGGGAAACGACGACGACAGGTTGTAGTGTACGCGTGTGACAGGTGACGATGGCTCCCTCGCCGCATGTTTATATATACATACATAGACAGGCCCTTTCTTGGCGACTCTCCTTCGAGCGCGGCTCAAGATACGCGCCGATAAGCTGGGATGCATGCGTATGCGCGCGAGGCGCAAAAAATCGCCGCCGAGCCGCGGCCGCGCAGCTGGCACACGCGAGAGGATCGCAATATTGGCTATAGCATTGTGCAGTATATATAGAAATATAACCGATTTCTTATAACAGCTGGTGCGTGCGCCTGTGTGTGTGTGTGTGTGTGTGTGTACATAATATATAATACGGCCCCGCGCGCGACAAATCATTGTCTCATCGAGGTAGTCGATCATCGCGCGCGGCAATTTAGCTATTATAATCCCTTGGCACGTACAAGCTACGAGTATTATTATATGTGTTGTAATTCGCATCGAGCGAGTACAAATCGTGCGTAACTCAAGCGCGAATTTCCCGCTATTAAACGATCGGATGTAAGTTGCCTTGATTCGTTTCTGGTTTTGTTTTCTATCGCGATACTTTGGAATTCGTTTTTTTATCGCGAAACGAGATGCGCGATCGCGTGCGATCAAAGTTAGCGTCGTAAACTCGCAAGCGACGAAGCGAGCTCTCTCGCGATCGGTATTTATAAACACTTTCGAACGGGACTAGAATCGATTGTCGGATATCTATGGTCATCTATATGATCAATTTGTAACTTTGATCGGTGCAAAATCTTATCCCCCACACCCATCCGACGATATAGCTCTATATAGCTTCGCTCCGAGTTCTATTTCGTCGATCCCGATTTTCGATCTCTCTCGAGCTGCGCTCGCTGCTGCTGCTCGTGATTTATTATACGCACGATTTACGAGATCGAATTGAATTTAATGGCTCTATCGTCGTGCGACGGGCCGCGTTCAAGAATCGAACGATACGTACGTACGTACGTACGCGGCCTCTCCTTCGTTAAAAAAAACATTTGTATGTAATAATGATAATAAAAATGAACGAATAAACAAAGATGCCTCATTACGTACGCGTCGCTTCTGCTGCTAATACTACTACTGACGTTGCGCGCGTATTATATATAGACGAGAGAGAAAGAGGTATATATGGTAAAAGAGGAGCAAGTGCATTAATTTAATTGGGAACAGCGAGCAACGAACACCTTGACATTCTTAATTAACAAACGCGCGAGAGAGCTCTTATTTTTATAACGACCGTAAATTTCGTAACGCAGCGCTGCGTTATATATATACTGCGCACGCGGAGAGAAAGAGCTGCGCATTTGGCGAATTATCATCATCATCATCATTATTATATTTATTGTTAGTTGTTTCCTCGACGAGAGCTAATGAGTGCATTTTCATCTTGTGTTATATATATATATATATTTACAATGGCTGCGTGCTTTCTCTAAAACCTCGAAACTGCACGTCGCGAAAATTAATATCAATACACGCGCGTCTTTTAATCTACGTACATATAGCTATTCGAAACGAGCTGGATCCGTTTATAATAGTTTAATCGAGTATCTCGTCGCAATTTTCATGTCGATTGATAATCCGAGCGTGGGAAGTGCAGCAGCTCGCACACGAGAGAGACAGAGAGAGATAAGTCGCTCCGCGGAACATCGAGCGGCACGAGTGCGCACAAACGCACACGAGGAATAATCCCGTATGTGTAACGAGATAAGAAGAAAGCTCGCGAGGCCGCGACGCGCCGAGGAGGAGATTTTCCCACACATCGCGTTATATATATGTTTCTTTCGGTGCGGCGCAAATATTTTGCCAAACTTTTTCAAAACGTTCGTATACATACGCGCGGCACTGCTATGTATAGATGCCTGTTTTTTTATTTTTTTTTTTTTTGTATTTCGTGTCCGCAGCTCTCGTGATTTGATTCCGCAATGTCGCGCGCGCGGATCGCAGTAGCAGCGTGTATGATGCACGGCCCTTTGATCAGAGTCACATTAAATACACACGCGCGCATATACGCGCAGTAGCTGCTGCTGCTGCTGCTGCCCATCATCGTCATCAGTTCGTAGAACGACGCGAGGAAAAAGTGTCCCTTTTCGGTTTAGCGGTATACGACCAGCAGCAGCAGCAGCAGCAGCAGCAGTGGCTACTCCTTTTTGCCAATGTGTGCTTTTTTCTCTCTCTGTCTCTGTCTCATCTTCTTCATTCGCGGCCTACTGACGTTTCTAGATCGATGTGTGAAATCGCAATATTTCAGCTCGATCTGCGTGCCGATCCGCGCGCGCGCGCTCGCGCGGTGCCCGTGTCTTTTGAACAAAAATTTTTTTTTACTCGTCCATCCCTCCTCCTTCTTCTTTGGGGCAAAACTTTTAACCCGACGACGCCACTGCGGTACTATACGATGTGTGTAATGCCGCCGCAGTTCACGGAATCGATCGTCTTATATACGGTCGCGTCGAAAAATGCAATATTCATATGTAATATGTTATAACAACGATAAATTCAAATGAACGACCATGTAACAAAAAAAAATTATATCGAAGAATCAAACGATACGCATGCCGAGGCGAAGTATACGAGTAAAAAAAAAAAAAGATCACTCGTACGCATACGTCCCCGCCGAGAATTTGTCGTAATTCATTCGAGTACACTCGAGCTTTCACGAGTACGCGCAGGCCTCTGCGGAGCGGATATCATATGTGTGTGTGTGCTATGAGGCATCGGAATCGGAAAGATTCGGAGCAGCTCGCATGCAAAACTTTATAAGCTCACGCGGCGCAAAAATGTTCTCCTCGTCTGCACTCGATCCGTCTTTCTCTCTCTCTCTTGAGACAGATGACTCTGCGCTGCATATGCGACCCGATTACGCGCGCGCGTTAAGAAACACACGTGTTCCGACAGAGAAGAGCAATGTAAACGCTCGCGCGTGTATAAATGCGTGCGTTAAGCTGTGCACTTTACCCGCGCGTCGTCGTCGTCGTCGTCGTCGTCTCGAGCTCGTCTAGACGCGCGACGTCGACGCACGCGTGGGGAAAATTGTCTCTCGTGCGAGCGTACGTCTCTCATTTTTATTTTATTTTATTTTTTTTTTCGTTATACCTCTATCGTTTCGCGTCGCCTGGATATCGCGACGATCGACTTTGTGTAACGCGTAAAATTTGTCGGCCGTACAGATCACGATCGAGACGCTCTCATCGTGTTTGTAACGTCGATCGATCGATATGATAAATAATAAATTTATTATAATGCCTAGTCACCGTGGGAGCTATAGATACAAATGAATAGCTGCTACATTAAATGGTCTTCAATTAAATATTATTAAATACATGATATATGTATACAAAGTCTCTCATCTCCTTTATTTTATTCTCTCGCTTTTGTTTGTCTCTCTCTCTTTTTTCGATCGCGCAGTATACGCATTTGCGCTTGTACGCGCCGCGACTCGACGCTCGCTCAAGCAAATTCCTGCGGCAAAAACGCACAGCGCGCACCTCGTCGTCGTCGTCGCTTATATCGCTCGAGGACGATGCCAACTTTTTTCTCTCTCTCTCTCTTCGTGCTATAGCATCCATCCATCTCTCTCTCTCTCTCTCTATGTATGTATGTATACGCGCGTATATACGTCATTTTCTAATTTATAGTATATAAGAGCTACCCGCTAATTCGAGATCTACATGTGGGCAAAAACTGCATTTTACAAAACGTATGTGCCGAGCTGTTATACTCTCGCGGGAGCCGATCTCTTTTCTCTCTCTCTCTCTATCTCTTTGGGGGCCCGATACATGCGCGCAGCAACCAAACGAACTCCGCACTCGGGCGATATAAAACGTGTGTGCGCTTACATACACCCTTGGAGGATAATTTTTCGCGCGAAATTTCCGAACGATTCTCGGCCGCGCGCGAGCAATTAAAGAGCCTATATTCTATACATTGCGAAAATCATACATTACAACAACGACAACGACAACAAAAAGTCGCGCTCGACTTTATATCCAAACGCCGCAGTTTAATTATGGTACATTATATTATTTACGAAAGTCTCTCTTACTCCTTTCTCGAGTATAGTCGCATCCACCTCCCTGCGACTAGCTATAATAAGCACCGTTTAATGGAAAATTAATCAAGCGCGCACGGGGCAATTCTTCGTTTGCGCTCGTGCGTTTATTTCTACGTCTAATTTTCTTACTCTAATACGTCGTTGTAAGCGACTTTCGCGCAGTAGTATATATAGGTAGTGTGCCTATATAATAAAATGCATCTCAGCGTCGTACTGCTACTGCTGCTCTCTTATAGCCGGAGCCGTTAAAATTCCGCGATGATTTGGTCGCGCTCGGGACTTATAGCCGTCGCCAAATTACGTTAGCTCGGCGATCTCTGCCGCTGCTGCTGTGCGCGGCTTTCGCAGCTACTTTGAAACTTTCTATTCCGATATATATAATGCAACTGTTTACGCTCGTATGTACGGAGCCGCTTTTTTTTTGTCGTCGTCGTTGTTGCATGTACACACGGAGTCGGAGTCGAATTGTTATAGCGACCGCATACGAGCTCGGCTGTGCGCGCAATTGTCATTCGTCGGTGCGCCTATAGGCACGATGGATTTTGCGTTTCGCGCGCCGAGCTTTCCCCGCGCGAGAGATAGAGAGAGAGAGAAGAGATGTGCATTATTTTTTCTCCTCGGCTAGTTGTACTGTTTTATATATAAGGTAAAAAGATGAAAAGATCGCGTAAACAGGTTCAACGCTATTTTGTTGTCGCTATTATAAATACGTGCCGAGACGCGCAGAGAGGTGTCGAAATCGAGACGATAGTTTATAGAGCAAAAATTAGAGAGATCGAGCTTTGCTATCGTCGCTGCATATAATAATCATAAATGATGGACGAGAGAGAAAAAAAAATTGGTGAGAAAGTTTGCGATACGAGCTGATACGCGATTTTGTATATATACACGTGCATGAATCACTGATATTTCGCATGGGACATTGATGGGCCGCTGCCGCTGCTCAATTTTTTGCCCCGACGATGCATACCGATCAGTAGAGTCATTGGAATTTCAGGACTTCTCTTTGACGGCACGCACATCGGCACTCGGACGCAGCGACTCTCGGACAAACGACGACGATCGGACTCGCGCTGCACCTGTATTATACAGTCGCAGTGCGTTTAAGACAGTTAATATTTGTATGTGACAGTGTGCATTCGAGGACCGAGACGGATTTCTATCAATCGTGTTCGTATGTGTAATTTGACGATTATAGTGTAACGATCGATTTTTTTTTACTTTTTATTTTTTAATCACAATCACATCGTCGACGATAGAAACATCGATCTTCTGTAGTTGCTCTAATATAAATTGAGAAATAGAGAGTGCAAAAAATCGTTGTATATACAGCGACTGCAATCACTGGATCCCGAGGCCCCGAGTCTTTTGAGTCGAAGGATGACGATCGCGATTGACGCACATCTCGCCTCTCGAGAACTGCACCATCGAAAACAATGGATTAATTATGAAAAATTGACCCAACGATAGGAAACTATTCGAATATCTGGTCAGATATGGTAACGAATCAATGCCAAGTTCAAAATATAACTCGTGGAGCCAACATTTGTTTAGTAATTTTATCGAACGCAAGATGGCGTGGGTATGATTTTTTCGAAAACTGACGATGAAAATAGTTCAGTATAGGTATAAAAAATTACAAACGTTGTTATTTAAATTGGTACAATCCTACGTCATTGGGCGAATATAATCATAGCGATAAAAAGTCGCGAAAGACGATAGCCAAATTACCCGAGCACTAAAGCAGCATAAATTACACGCGATTTAGTTTTTTTCTTCTCAGCTCGTTATTCCCTATATTATCATATCATTCGTTCGGGGGTATTTAAGAGAAGAATAATTACCTCGCGTACGAGAGCACGAGGCAACAATTTGACTCCTTGAGCAGCGGCGCCGCTCGCGGTATACGTTTCAATCGTCGTCGGGCGGGCGGGCGGGCAAAGTCATTGCGTATGCGCGATCGGCCGCGGCGCGAGCTCTTCGCGAGCTCTTCGGCGTGAATATCGACAAAACACGAGTCCGCGCGCGCGTGCCGTTCACGCATAAATTAGTGTACGACGAAAGACGACGCGTTGCCCATTTAAAACTAGAAAGAGGCGAGACCCGAAATACACTAATATATTTGCTCTCGAACGACCTCTCGGGTTGAGAGAAAGTTGTTTAACCCTCCAGCAGCAGCAGCAGTAGCAGCGAGTGAAAAAAAGTCCGGAGATTTAAATGGGATTCGAGTCGACGCTCGAAGAAATTGTGCAGTCGCAAAGAAGCTCAGCTTCGATATAAGACCTCTTCTTCGCTCTCTTAAATGGCTTGTACATTGCTTTCCCAAGATAGATGCGGATTTTTTTTCCCCTATACTTCTCTCAAAAATTCGCGCCATCTGCGCAAAATGACGCACTCACACACACACACACGCAATTTATAATCTCGATCGTAGAGGAGCCTCGCATCTTTTTTTTTTGCACCCGCACGTGTATTATCATACTTTGGAAACTTCTTCGTGCACTTTCTTCGCTGCATACACAATGTAAGAGAGATAAAATCGTCGAGAGTATGATGTATAGTATATATAAGCGGCCAATTAGACTGGCGGAATTCGACAGTTTGAACCGTGACATCTGTCATTATGTATACGGTAGATCCCGAGTCGATAACGTCGCTTATACACCTCTTTGTTTGTTTTTTCTTCTATACTTGTATTGTCATGATAGTCAGTTAGGGCTCTTTATTGCGTTACATCCTTCTTTCTCCAATCGCGGATACGCTTGGGGAAATTATAATTTTTAATGTTTTTTTTTCTAATTTATTGAAATTGTCTTCGAACTTTTCAACAATATACATTATGAGTAATTGATAAGTTAATCAAATTAACGAGTGTATAAGTTTCCTTATATATTTACCAAAAACAGCGCGAAAGTCAAAGAGCTAATGAAAATTCTGTATATATCCAAGAATATAATGATTTAAGAAATTTTGCGTTTGTTTTTCCTAGCATAGCTTGTTAGCTAACAACAACAACGACAACAAGCAGAGAGCCGCGCTAGTACTGTAAGAGAGCGCAGTAAGCGGCAGTAAACGCGCTTTTCCACGAGAATAAGAAATAAAAATGCTCCTTTTCTCCGAGGCAGCAGCATCTCTTTCTTTTTCCGGCCTCGTTGCGCCTCGCGCTAACGACACATTGTTCTCTCTCTCTTTATAAAAGCTCGCTTCTACCCGTGGATAAAAAAAAATCAGACTCTTTAACTATAAATACACCTGCGCATTCCAGCGTATATAGCTATATACTAAAAGCGTATGTGTGCGCGTATACGCATACACACATACAGTCGAACACTTCAGGCGCACTTCTAAGTCGCTTCCAAAGTATATAATAAATAAATATATTTCTCCAAACGGGACGCTCGCTCGGGCATTTGTTATACACGGAGATAGCAGCAGCAGCAGCAGTAGCGCAGCGGAGCAGGTTTTACTTTGAGGAAATTTTCTTCTTTTTTCTCTCTCTCTCTCTCTCTCGTGTTTTCTTTCTTTTTTCTCATTCTGCGTGTGCGTGTGTTTTTTTTTTGTCGTTGCGTCGTTGTTGTCGTTGTCGTGTCGTTTTGCGTTAAACTATAAGCGCGAGCTCTAAGCGCGCAACTGGTTTGACATCTCGCGCGCTCACGCGAGCAATATAGAGACGCAGACAGGCCAGGAGAGAGAGAGAGAGAGACAGAGGTGATAGTTGTTGGGTCGGTATAAAAGCCCGAGCGAGACACGTGCGCGCAATCGACGGGTATTTATAATAAAAGAAAGGCGCGCGTGGCGGCGTATGCATTTGCCTGCGCGTCGAACCAAGTCGAGCAGAGCCGAGCGCCGGCGTGCGGACACATCTATATACCGAATTGTCGTGTGTTCGTCCGAAATCGGTTTGTGAGCCGTGCGAGAGATTATGTATACGTGTTGGAGTTGTGTAATGTTTACGCGCGAACACGGGTTAACGCAAAAAAAAAACGAGTACGAGTGCGTAAACATGCATGCGGCTTTTGCATCGAGTACAAGCGAGTAACTCGTTGGATTAGCCGATCGATCGCTCTGTGCTCGATCTTTCTGTTTGGGCGAGCGAAAAAAGAAAATAATTTTGGCAAATGTGCGCAGTTCGAAGTGACTCTTTGCTGGACTATGTTCAAATTTTCAGGAAATGCTCCAAAGTGATTTGGAGTGATTTTGGATGCTATTCAGAAGCGTGCATCAACTGTTCAGTGGAGCCCAAAAACGCTTGACGAACATTTGGTAAACATTTTTGACTTAGATTTTGGCTGATAAAAAATTTTTTGGACATGAAATGGTCCTTCGAAATAGACACGTACAAACCGAAAACACAACGTTTTCCTCGACATTGCACGCATGGATTTTATTTTTTTCAATATTCTATAGCGCTTTACATTATTATGCTGTTTAATTAACGATTTATTGAATTTTTTTTTTTTACTTTTCACTCTTATGACATCTTCTTCTTAGAAGGGCCTGCAGGAGGCTTAGAGCCCGTGCGCAGGAAGAGATTATACTACTATACCTCTCTCCCTACTGTCTCGCATTTGCCCAGGCCCGAGGACTTACGGCAAAATCGCATTGTTCGCAAATAGTCCAAAGTCGTTCTTTGTCTTATACAATTATTTTCACTTTGCCACTTGCAGGTTTACAAAATTAAGATACTCGCCATCTAGCGGTGGAGACTCAAAGTAGTTTATCATACTTAAAGTGGTTATACTCGTCTAAATTTTTTGAAACGATCAAATTGCAATTTTCAGTTCTTTTGAAATGCGTTCAATATTTGTTGCACAATTATAACAGAAAATTCACCAAAAAAAAGACAATCAATGTTAGGATATTTGAAAAAATTTTAAAAGACCGTTTCTTGGTCATTAGTGCTTTATTAATGTTTGGCATCTCTACCAGAGAACTTGAACATTTATTTTTTATTGTAAAATAATTACAAAATAATTTTTTTTCTCAAAATAAACATGGAAGGCGTGTTAAAGCAAAATAACAAAAAACAATACTTCTTTAATTTTTATCATATTTTCAACGGCCACGAAATATCTGAGATGAGAAAAATTTCGGCCATTTACGAATTCACACATACAGGCCGAATATACGCGTTGAAATATAGGCGGCGACGATCGATGCGGGCGTGCGCACACGTATTATTACAATATACAATATATATATATAACGCGACTCGTTTTACGATATAGCTCGACTGGCGGTGTCTTAGGCGTCGATTCGTCCGGCGGGGATGGCCATCGCCGCGCGCCCGCCCGCGCGCATGCGTTCATCTGCGGCACCGGTCTCTCTCACTCACTTATTATACACCACAATAGCGAGCTCGAGACTGAGAGATATGATTGACGCGCTCTCCTCCGCCTACAACTATACAAATTTTGAGTATACACAGCCGCCTCGAAAGTGGGGAGTGATGAAACACGTATCTTTCCAATCGCTCGCTTGGCGAGTACGAAAGACGATATATACGAACTATATCGAGGTGAGAAAGAGAAGGTTGATGTGTATAAAAGAACGGAAAGCTCGTAACACGAACGGCAAAATTTTGTATAAAAAAGGAAGATCCGAAAAGTCAGTCGAGAGACGAATAATTCATACACGAACTAGGTATATGTGCGTTGTCTACAGCGATGATCGTCCGCTATACATTATACTCTGTAAAGCTCGAGTCAAAGTCAGTGCATTAGTCAACTTTTGTGAGCCATAGGCGCGTCCGCTTCTCCAAAGCACGATCTGTTTCGTCTTTCTCTCTTTTCTTTCTGTATTCTAACGTATTCGTTTATTAGACACGGCCTTCGGTATCACGTACATTCGAACTGTTTTTCAAAGGCTTCTCTAAGTACGCGAGCGCAAAAAAGCTCATACTCGTAGATCCACCGCGATTAAAAGCTCCCATGCGATACAATGTAAACGCGGCAACGCGCCAGAGAGATGAAAATTACGATACTTAAAGTATTATATCCCCGCGCGTACGGGTGGCTTTTGAAGCCGCACAATTATATTACCGATATAAAATTCAAAGTCGTAAAAATTTTTTTTACTGCTGCCGCGTCGGCGTGTCAGCACATTTATAATTAATATATACATAGGCATGGCTATACGCTGTTCTCCGTTATCGAGCTTTTCCACGGCTTTTCGAAAGGAGTATTATTTTATTATCATTATATAAAAATTACGAGACGAAAAAACAACGCGTTTAATGTCACGCGCTCGACTCTCTTTCTCTCTCTCTCTTTTTCTATACGTCGGAGGACGCCGGTAGATATATACACCAACACACGCATTACATTGCAGTCGTCGTCGTCGTCGTCGTCATCGAGCCAAATAAATCAAGCCGCGCCGCATCGGGTTAAATGTGCGTGTATTTAATATAAACACGCGCGACAGGCTGCGCTTGTACATTATATATATAAGAAGTTCTCTCTCTCTCTCTTGGGCGCGTGTGAGCCCTTGAACTAAACGCATTATATACACACATTCTCTCCTCCTCACTCTCTCTCTTTGGGCCTTTCTTTCTCTCAGCCCGTATATATAGTGGCAGAAGCTTCGCTGCCAAATTAGCGCTTCCCCATATAATCGAAGTCTGTGTGTGTCTCTCTCTCTCTCTTTCGTGCGCGCGCGGCACTTTTTGCCCTCTGCGCGACCTAAACGTTTACACGAGCAGCAGCAGCGGCAGCGAGACGTCGTCGACGACGCTTTCGTTATCTCACGCTGCGTATACGCGTCCCCCACGCTGTCTCTCTCTCTTTCTTTTTTTTTTTTTTTCGAACGAAAGCTCGAGAAATAACAAAATAACGAAAAATAAACCGAGGTAGAGAGGAGGACGCCGGCAGATCCCAAAGATCGCGATTACTCGATTAAAGCAAGCTGAGCATTTGTGTTCCCGAATCGCGCCGCAACCGTGCATTCGTAGTCGAATCGGACGCCAGATGGCGCAGGGACTAGATATCTCGAAACCCGAACGCAAATCAATAAACCTACTACTACTACTAACCCGAACGCAAAATAGTCGAGATCAGTAGTGATACGGGCGAATCGAATCAGAATTGAAGATCTTAATGGAGAGCTGGTCGCGAAGTCATTATTTCAGCACTTGCAAATGCTGCTTTTTGATTTTTGAATTGACATTTTTGTATCGTCTCGAGGGGTCAGGTGCTGAAAAGCGAGAACGTCAGATTTTTCCAATTGTTTGGCCTCGATCGTCATGACTCCTTCCTTAGCTCTTTCTCTGGTATGATCATACCGCCGAAACGAGATCGAATTTGAGAAAATTTAAACGAACGAAGGCCGAAAATCGTTCGCGAGAGCGGGGCCACCTATAGCGTCCGAGCTGGAATGAACAAGACTTCGTTCGATATAGACGATGAACGATTTTTCATGATTCATCTCAGTAAGTTTTTGATGCAAATCGGCTTTAGCTTCGATTTAATGAAAATTTTTCAAGTGCAATGTAACTCGTTAACCCTCAGGATGATGAAATTTTGCCCTCACTTTTGCGAAAATGGGTGAAAAATTTCAATCACACGGATTCAATTGTCTCTCGCTCTCTTTTCCTATCCCAACGAAAGCTCATGTTATAGCGAGAGAGAGAGAGAACGAGAAAGAAACTAAAAACGAAAAACAAAATGAAAAGAAAAGAAAGAAGAGAGTATGCGACGGCATCCCAGCGGAGATCACGAGTACTCGATAAGCGCACGCTCTGGGACACCTCGACGCGATCGTAAAATTCTCTAGCTCGAGCTCGTATAAAAAAAAAAAAGGAAAAAAAGAAAAAGACAGAAGAGAAGAGGCGACGAAGCTGCGCGCGGCACGTTTAATGTGAAAGTTTCCTCTGCACCTCGTGTGGTTTAATAATAATGCTCGAATCCAGCGAAAGAGAGCAACGGCGCGCAGCTATATCACCTCAGAGGTCAACAATCCAACAAAAAAATTAATTTACATATCGATGCGAGATTATGATACACGAGATATATCTAGACGTATTGAAGATCAGGTGCGATCCAATTACGAGTCTATTACGTATTTATAATAGACACTTCTCTCTAAACGGTATTATAGACCTCTCGAGCCCGATATCGCGTCGAACTTGCGTAGTAGTATAGTCGCTCTCTCTCTCTCTCTCTCAAGGCGGGGGAGGAGCTCGATAAGTTCCTCGATTCTAATTAAAACGAGGCTCGCATAGTAGTAGAGCCTCTCTGCGTATTATATACACACACACAGAAGAGCTCGCGACCGACTTTAGACTATATACCTGACGGATGGCGTAGGAGAGAGAGAGAGAGAGAGAGAGAGAGAGAGAGAGAAAAGGAGAGCTCGTGAGAAACACACTCAAACAAACCGGAAACGATAAAACGCGACCGAGCGCCACCATTTTATATACACGCGCGTGTATGTATATATAGTTAAAGGATTTAAATTGCTACTAAAAGGCTCTAGAAACCGAATAAAACTAATCTAAGCGGGAGCGATAAAAGGCCGGCTATATCGTGTCGCTGCTGCCTTGGACCTCTCGCTCCAAGGTGGTCCTCTATAACAGAGAACCCGGTTAACAAGTACGATGACACGACGATGGCCGGCCGGGCGCGCAACGGCCAATTTTTTTTATTAATCGATCAAAAAACGAAATAAAAACAGAAGAAAGAAGAAGATGATGATCTTTTCTCGGCTAAAACAAGAGCTATATAATGTGTATATGACGCGCTTTTACGACTCGAGATTCCGCTTGTATATACGCACTTATGGTATAATTTATAATGCATCAAATATCGTCCTCAAAGATCAGTGCGCCAGCTCGAAGTGTGTTTCGATAGAGGCTGCTGCTGCTGCCGCCGCCGTTGGCCTTTAACTAAAAACGCGGTTGCGAAATTCGACTTTTAATTGTCTCACCCGTTCTCGGCCACGTCATTAGTAATCAATAAAAAAACAATAGCGCGCCAAGAGACACCGAGATCACAATTGCTTAAATGTATATATAAATACGATCGAATGTGCCGCGCGATACACTCGAAGGGCCTATATAGATCTGAACGTTCCGACAAGCGTTGAATTATATGCTAATTTATTCTCGAGACCTCCAGAGAGCGATTCTGTCCCACATAAATATATATATATATTTTTTTTTTCTTCAAACTTTTGCTACGCGACGACAACGGCAGCGCAGGTATATACTTATGAGAAGGTGCGCGTGTAACACCACGATCGCGACCAAAAGCCAAAAGAGAGAGATGCGCCCAGATCGGTTCCTGGTACGTATCTTATACGGGCGCTCGAGTTCTGCTTCGTCTTTTTTTTTTTGCTTTTTCGGGCTGTCTTCGCCTCTCGGGAGCCTCTCTACGATCGACTAATTAAAAGCATACTTTATCTCGTTTTCGTCTATGTAAATAAACTCTTGATTATCTACAATCAATCTTTGCTGCGGCGGCGGCGGCAAATGGTAGTAGCAGTCAAACTTTGTCGTTTTTAAAGTTTCTCTCTCTCTGCTTCTTCTTTTTCGGCCTTTTCTCTACGCGATCATCACACATTTTATATATAACGCGGCCGGAATGCTGTTTCGCCGCGAACTTTAACTACCGAAGATGCGAATACGCGATAGCCGAGAGAGAGAGATGACAGTTTTGCGGGAGCCGCCGAGTTATTTCGCTTATTCTAATGATACTTTTACAGCTTGATTTTGAAGGCTTTTGTTCTCCGCGCCGATGCTGTAACATATATCTATTTTATAAATTTTTCACGAAACGACAGGTCCGATTGAATCGTCGTATGTAGAGGTGCGTATAGGCGCGGGAGGTACCGAGAAAGAGAATTAAAATTCATCGATAGATCTGTGATCCGAGAAACTATATCCACGATCGCAGCGAGGGGCAATTATGGAAATTTGGAATTGTATACAATGGAACGAGACGACGAAAAATTGGGTTATAACGTTGAAACACGCCTCGATATATATTTAAAACGAATCTTTACGCGTCGTTTTTAATGAGATACGATTTTATCGTCGTATCAACACGTCGCGAGAAGAAAACAACAGAAACAAAAAAACTTCCGTATACATCTGTACGCCTCCGGGGGCTTGCATATATATTAGGCCTGTACATTTACGCGTGTACGTACCGCGTCACAATTTGCATTTCGTTGTACCTTCTTTTTCTCGATAGGAAACTTGGGCGCGCGTCGACGCAGCAGTGGAAACGTGCCAAATGCCCGAAGTTCAGAGCCGTGCGTCGATTCGCTTCGTGCAGCATATAGAGCTCGCATCTCCGAGCGACATATAGCTGCAACTCAAGCCTTGCTAAGATCGGAGAATTCGTTCACGGGCTGGCCGTATAGGATGGGTTTTGTTTCGTGGTTTCTTTTCTTTTCTTTTTCTTTTTTTCTTTTTTCGATGCCACTACGGAGAAACCGAAGTAAAACCTCGGCCCGAAGAGACGCGGCGCGCCGATTTCGGTTCGACTTCAAACGAAGCCTCTCTCGAGCGTACCGCACTACGCACTGCTCGTCGGAAGAAAATTAGTTTCCACTGTTATTTTACTCAACTTCATCGTATAAAATGAGCAATGGATTTTTTTTTCTGCGAGCTACCGAGCACGCGTAGTTCGCGGCGCGCCATTATATATATATTTCGCAGCATGCAAAAAGCTACACACTCGCACATACACGTGGCGTACGGGCATATCGAGTTACCGCGGCATGAAATTAAATACTTCGCTCGCGAGCAAGCGTGTACAAAAGTGCATGCAAGAATCTTAATGATATAAATGTTTTATATATCGTACAGCTATCGCGAATACGTTGAAATCCATTCGCTGCTACATTTATAATTTTCAGCAAAATTATGTGTGTGCGTACGAAATAATTGATGGATGAAAAGTCTTTACCGCCGTGCGGCGATCGATCGATCGATCGATCGTACCCCAAAGTCGACGATTCGCGCGGCGATAAAAAAGATCCGTGAAAAATGTACTTGCGTCCGTGCTCTTTTTGTTCTCACTCGCAGTCGCGTGGTCGTATATACGCGCACTCGTCGACGCGCGATTTCCCGCTGAGCGCGTGCGCCGAGACTATAAATGCATCGGGTGTAAGTACTATACACGTGTATATTTTTTTTCTCGCGCAATATTGGCACTCGACGTTCGCAAAATAAAATAGACGCGCGCGCGGCCATGGACGCGTTCGATCGATCTAGTCGATATTATTATAATATCATAAAAAACTGAGTCGAGCTTTTTCGGTGAATCAATCTCTAACGAATAATGCAAAGTGCTGGTAGATTCGACGATAACAAATCGATGAAAAATCAATTTTTACAGTACCGCACGCGCCATTAAAGTTCATCGTCGACGTCGGATATTTAAACAAAGATTATTTTTATACGCGCGCAACATCGATCGTGTTATATATATATTATATATATGCGTGTGTGTGTGTGTCACGCGTGCGAGAGATGATGCACCTCTATACGGCCCCGAGCATTCCGCATCGCCAACGTGTATATGGCTCGCGTCAAGTCTGCCGCAGCAGCTCCTCTTCTTATTCTTCTTCTTCTCTCGTGCTTCTTTCTTTCTTTCCGTCGTCGTCGTCGCCTCTTGTTTTATATACCTCTTGTATATATATATATATAGAGCTTCGCGCGACGGAATTCCAGCGATTCGCTACTGACCTGCTGCTGCTCATATATAGCTACTACTACGACTGCTACTACTTATACTGCACACACGCGCACGGAATGATATACATATTATAATTTTCTTCTTGGCTAATTGTTTCGCGATTATCATATTCGTAACGCAAAATCGATCCTCGATATTAAGCTATATACGATGGCGAGAAATTTTCTGCAGCTCGGCCGAGCTTTTAAGCGTTAACGCGAGCGCGACCCTCGACGCGACGACTCGAGGACCGCGTGATGCGCGCCTTCTTCGCGGGAGAGTAAACGAATGAGTCGCTGCTCTTTTTCTTTCTTTCTCTCTTTTCTTTTTTTTTTTTTCAAGGGAATT